>JAVTVY010010295.1:0-43635 GCA_036873755.1 Hanleya hanleyi | reverse complement strand
ACCACTGCCTATGAGGTAAGCCTTTCATTATTCGGAATATGAAACGTCAGCCTATCCATCCATACATTTAAGGGGATGACATATACAACTATACCTTTTTTCATAGAATCACAGGTGAGCTGATTACTAAATAGGCGATACACTTGGTGGCCAATATCATATACAAAAATATTTTCCCTAGTTGGAAGGTATCCATTAGTCCAATATCTCTAACCCCTACCTGTTGAGAGATATCTGTTATTTTCGGTGTTGATGATGTCACTTGCAATTGACCTATTTCATTCGTGAAAACACTCCTATTCTATTCTTAGCCCTCGTGGAAACCCTTTGACCCAGTCCCTTCCGATCTGATGCACGAGGAGTAATCATTTTATTTGATAACAACTTTGAATATAAGGTTAACGAAGTAGAAAGAGACCGCGGTGGGAACTACTTAATCATGAGTCTAAATATACATGAAACACCAGTAACCCTAGTAAATTTGTATGGTCCAAATGAAGATAAACCTAGCTTTTATAACAAAATACAAAAATCATTACAAACTTTAATAACCCATCGACGATTATATGTGGCGACTGGAATTTAGTGTTGAACCCTTCGGTAGATACAGAAAATTATAAACGCGTATATAAACCACAGGCACGAAAAGTGATATTGAAACAAATTAATGACAGTGACTTGATAGATATATTGAGAACGATGCACAGTGATGAAAGACGCTATACCTGGAGACGGAAAAACCCAAGGCAACAAGCTGGACTAGATTTTTTCATTACATCCACGGATATTTTTAACATGACTACTGAATCCCACATCAAACCTGGTTACAAGACCGATCATTCAATTATTACTATCAAATGTAAATTCACAAATACTGACAGAAGACAATCTTACTGGAAATTTAATTCCTCTTTACTAAAAAACCTGAGTTATTTAAATATAGTAAAAGAAGAAATAAATAGAAATATTGAGCAATATACAGTGCCCCTATATGACAGAGATGCACTGAGATATATTGATCGCTCTTTGATACAGTTCAACATTGACGATGACCTCTTCCTAGAAACGGTTTTGATGCAAATAAGAGGGGAAACGATAAAATATTCATCAAGAAAGAAGAGAGAGAGAGAAAGAAGAAAATAGACTGGGAAAAGAAATCGAATTGTTAGAGAAAGAAGTTGAGCAGAATTATGCCAAAATAAGCATCGAGACATTGAATGAGTTGAGTGCAAAAAAGACAGAGTTAGCGACAATCAGGGAGGAAAAGATCAAGGGAATTATAACTAGGGCAAAAGCAAACTGGACTAATTTAGGAGAAAAACCTACAAAATACTTTCTTGGATTGGAAAAATTTAACTATACCAATAAGTTAATAACTAATCTCAAGCTCGATAATGGAGACAACATATATGACGGTCAAAAAATTAGACACGAACAAAAGCTTTTCTATGAAAACCTCTACTACAAGAAAGAACAACATCCCGACGTTACAATTACCAGAGAAACGTTAGACTTTGTGGATATCACATCATTGGAAACATCAGATTCCATCAAACTAGAGGGATCGATCACATATGAAGAGTTGAACCTAGCCTTGAAAAATACTAAAAATGTGTGAAGTCATGGACTTGATGGCTTTCCTGTAGAATTTTACAAACTGTTATGGCGGGAGCTAGGGAAGTTTGTATTACGTTCTATCAACTCTGCCTATGAAAAGGGTGAACTATCGATAACACAAAAACAAGGAGTTATACCATGCCTACCAAAACCGGGAAAAGCACGAAACCTCAAGAACTGGCGACCAATTACTCTCTTAAATGTTACCTAGAAACTTGCCTCCTCGTGGATAGCTAATAGAATAAAATCGGTTCTAGATAAGATAATCCACGAAAATCCGAAGGGATTTGTCCAGGGTAGATACATCGGAGAAAACATTAGACTAATTTATGATCTGATGTTAGAGACAAAATTGAAAAATATCCCAGGTTTATTAATACTAGTTGATTTTTTAAAAAGTGTCTTGGAAATTTCTTGATGAAGTCCTAAAATACTATAATTTTGGGGAAACTATCCGAGGATGGATCCGAACATTTTATAAAGATATTCAAACATGCGTAGTCCAAAACGGTCACCTCACTCCATTTTTCCACAATACTCGCGGTGCAGGCGAGGTGGTCCTATATCCCCATATTTATTTTTATTGTGCGCTGAAATTTTAGGTATAATGATACGTTCGGATCATAATATATTCAAAATAGGCCAATACGCTGATGACACTCAGCTGACCCTTGACGGTTCAGAACCTTCTTTAAGAAGGTCGTTGGATATCCTGGATCAATTTTATATTATATCTGGTCTTAAAATTAACGTTGACAAAACCAAGGCGACTTGGGTTGGTTCACTTAATAGATCAAGCATAAAACTATGCCAGGATGCAAAGCTGGACTGGGTGACATATTTCAGCATGTTTGGAATAGAATTTTCAACAATTACCTTTAACGAAATATGGAAAATTAACTATTTAGCTAAATTAGAACAGCTGAAAACAGAGTTGAACAGATGGAAGCTCAGAAATTTAACCCTCTTAGGCAAAATCACTGTAATAAAATCATTAGCTCTCTCGAAACTTATACACCTCTTTTTAGCCTTGCCAGACCCACCAGAACAGTTTATCCAAGAACTTAATACACTCAATAAATGATAGGATAAAACGGAATATAATAACTCAAGACTACAAAAAGGTTGGTCTGAGAATGATAAACAGACACACTTTTATACGCAGCCTCAAAATTTCGTGGGTTAGGCGACTCTTTTTTTCAGAATAGAAAATGGTCAAATATCATAAAGCAATATTTAATTGACTCTCCATCTGTATGGCAAGTCGGGAGTGATTATACTGAAGAAGTGATCGCATCGATTCAAAATCCCTTCTGGAAAAATGCATTTGAAGCCTGAAATATTCTACGAAAAAGACTACGTCCAGCTTCCATTAAGGATATTATAGACGAACCAATTTGGTTTAATCCCAAACTGAAACAGTCACGTTTCATCATAGATTGGTATCAAAAAGGTGTTCTAGAAATCAGACACATCTTGGATTCTAACGGCGACTTTGTTCAAATTAACGTGTTGAAAGATAGATATGAATTAAAACATACCTAGATTATATACGGATAGTTAAATCAATACCCGATGAATGGAAAAAATCAATAGAAAATAAATTCAAAAATATCGAACATGAGCTCTTTTCTCTGACACTCGGGACTGCAAACAGAATGAGATGAGATAAATTGAGATGAAGTGTACAAGAACAATTTTTCTATTACAAAAGAAACAAAACTTAGAGATTTTCAATATAGAATTTTACACAGGACTTTATACAAATGCATTTTTGAATAAAATAGGAAAGAGAAGTGACAATGCTTGTACATATTGTAAAGAAGAAAAAGAGACTATAGAACATCTATTCCTATTCTGTCCTATCGTTAAAAACTTTTGGAAAAGAAGAACAAAAATGGCTGACTGAAACTCTGAGCAATTAATACTCTATATCAAATGATAAGATAATATGTGGCTGGGGGAGAGAACAACATTTTCTGAACATGCTAATCCTAATAACTAAAAGGTATATATACAATAATAAATTTAAAAACTCTACTTCAAACTTTAAAGCTCTTGTGAACATGCTCCGTGGACAGTATATGAACGAAAAGTTAGCAGCTTCCATCAATAACACAGAAGACAAATTCCGTACGAAATGGTGTTTGGAACAAGATCACTTATAAATGAAAGCTTATCAGTGTAATAATATGAATTTTCATGATCAATTGCAACAGTTTATACTTGCCTAAACAAACGAATCAATTTTATGAACGAGTATGTGTAGATGTGTGTTACTGTATTATATGTTTGTGTTGTGTATTTATTGAAGATCATATTGTATTAATTTGTAACTGTGTACACGTGTCATGTATGTTTAATGTTGATGAAAAAAAAAGAAAAAAAAACTTTCGGCCTGTGGGTCAAATGAGGAGGAAAAACATCTCCCATATTAAAGGTATAGGGAAATGTACCTGGTTAGACGTGCTTCACTGCTCACATTCGATCGGATTCAGACAGAAAATTGTCAGATCTATCAAAACACCAGAAGAAATACACAACTCGGAGATGAAATCATATTAGCAGCCAATGAAATTCTGTTTAACTTCCCTGCCAATGCTTGACATAAATATGGTAAATACATGTATAGTGCAGAAGCTGTGGTGTTTATCATAACCATATACGTAAAAGTTCTTAGCTCTGTGGGGTTAAAGTCTGTTTCATGTTACAGTTGCCTAAATGGTTTTATTCTCGATGTTTGAAGTAAATATCCGAAAATATTTTGGTAATTGTATCTTATGTAATGCTTTATTTAATTTTATGAGGATTGTGCACAGCCACAAGGCCACGGAGCACTCTGTTCGGATAACATACATATAATAATTTACATGCAAAGAAAAACACATAAATGTTAAAAAACAAAATGATTACAAATAACAAAATGATGATTTACGTACACAGAAAAATCAATTAATGGTTAAATGACAAAATGCGTTTGAGGCTGATGGGCGGTGGGATTCTATATATTATAGATAATACTTATGTAGAAGTGGGTATCTTGTAACTTCATATAATTCTAGCTTATTTACAATGGGTCGGATAAATTTTTACACAACTGATTTGATCAGCTTCATCTGTCACCGGTTGAGATTGTTCATGAGCATGAAACCGTTTGGATGCTCCAATAACCTTTTGGACTCTTCCAAAAACAGACATATTTGTTTCATAATCAAAGTAAGAGTAATAATAAATTTAACAGGTAATTTGGACAGTCATGTATTAGAAGAGAGTGGTGTACACCGGGACAGATCATGTTTGTAATCGAGGTGAGCATTGGCTTTCTCAGAGCGGCGAACATGGGGCAACTCAAGAGGAAATGATAAGGGTCTTCATTGTTGTGATTACAATAATGGCAGATAGAGCTTTAGGAGATGTTATACTTAAACAGATGATCATTTAAAGAATTAAAATCTATCCTCATCCTACACAGTAGGACTGAGGTATATCCGCAAAGGGAATTGTTTATTTTAATATGAGGGTTGGTTAGTAGACTTTGGCCTTGAACATAGATAATGAGGTTGCATTTCGGACGGAAGCATGAAAAGAATTCCAAACTTTAGAAGTCTGTGGAAAGAACGAATTTTGAATACAAACGAGACGACACCGAAATGTTCTATACTGATCAGAATAGTGCAGGTTATAATTTCTTTGCAGATCCAAAGATACTTTATTCGGACGTAAAAGTTGATACAGGTGCCTCACATTTTAATACTTTATAGAATAAAATAAGCCGGTGCATCTTTCTACGTTGAGAACGTGTTTCCCAGCCTAATTCATTTAACAATTTTAGATATGAAGCTCTTCGCATGGCACCAGTACATATAACTGCAGCCTGTCTTTGTATTTTTTCTAAAAACACAGAATAAATCAACGTGCAGCCGTCAAATACAGCACCACTATAATCAAGGAGAAGACGGACAGTACTTTTGTATAAGCAATCCAAACATTTTCTTTCAAGGATGTGTTTTGTTCTAGACATGACATTGAGTTTTTTGGAGGGATTTTGAGCCGATAAAATCAATATGTTCATCCAATTTCATGTTTTTTGGAGAATTACTCTTAAGTGCTTATGAGAGGTAACGCCTTTAATTTCTACATTATCAAGATATAATTGAGGGTATGTTGGATTATGCTTCAAGGATATATAGAAGAATACTGTCTTCAGTGCATTGAACGTTACAAACCACTGAGCTTCCCATCTGGATAGGTAGTCAAGGTCGTTGTTGATTCTCAGTTCTGCAATTTGTATATCAAGTACTGGTTCAAGGAGAGATGTATCGTCAGCGAATAAATTTATATTTGATTGAATGTCATCTTTGATCTCATTTACATATATGAGAAATGGCAACGGCCCAAGGATCGAACCCTGAGGAACACCAGCATTGATATGATTAACTTTAGATTCAACACTATTCTATTTTCTAGGTAGCTTTTTATATAAATTGTATCTTATATTGCAGCATTATCAAAATCTCCTGATGTAATCCTGGGAGGAACATGGTTGACTTCATTTATAATTACTTGTGAATTTGTGATTTTTCCCCAATAGTTAATAATGAGTAAGGTCTTTCGCTAATATGTATAATAACTGTGTTATAGACGAGCATTGTCTACTAAATATCGAATCTGACCTTTTGCCATATTCAATGATTATTTACCCTATCTGGCGGGGGGGGGGGACGCTACCAAACGTTCTCCCCTATCTCCGGAACGACAAAAAAAAATAAAAGCTGGCCCACTGCCCGAGTAGCGGATCATGGGTAAATTCAAGATGGCGGCCATGTGGGGTACCAGAAAAGTCATGTTTTCGTCATTTTTTTTTTAAATTCCTGATTTTCTTCGAGGAAAATTGGGTAAAATCTATAATCTACTTTATTTCACAGCAGACAAATATTTATTAATTTATCATGCATTTTTTGCAAAGAAAACATATCAATAAAACAATCGACAAAAAATGCCTATTTTGAGGATGACGTCATCAATGTTGTCATCTTGAATTCTTCTTGACATTTTCTAGTAGAGCTTGACCCAAGGGTATAGTGTGGTAAGTTTCAGCTCCCTAGCTCAAGGGGTAAGAACAATATTTAGCGGGTCCGAAATGGGCCCCAGGCTTCGACAGGTCCCAAAATGCCCATGTCAGATGAGTTAAGCTCAGTATTATTAGGATCGACTTGGGGCTCCCAATATTGAAATCAGGGGAGACAACTCGACATTCAGCCAAAAGTGATTGGGATTATCTCCCATATTTTGAAGCTGACTGAATACAATATTCATCCAGGAAAAAATGAAATCGAGGTGAACAAAATTCTATTTTGATCAGACAGAATTTATATTGTTCTGGTACTACTGAATCTGTAATTCATATATGTGCCAAATTTGAGAGAAACCAAATCAAAATAGTGATTATTTAAATGCTTAACATGTGTCTTTTAACACTTTGAGTATTCGTTCTTGCAATTCTCATTCCTCTACCCCATTTTCTTTTTCAGTATTTAGAACTTCGGTACAAATCAAGGGCGGTCCGCACGATGGCTGCCATGTTTGGAATTCTAGAACAGGTGAGTGCGTGAGAGCGTACAAACATTAAGCCCCCGCTACCTTAAGAGGTGTCGTTACCTTTTACACGCATGAAAGGTAAATCTCTCTACATTACAGCTTTATATTGAAGTACAACTTATTTATTATTTTTTGCTTAATGTCACACTCAAGTTTGTTTCACTCTTATGGTGACATTCAGTTTGGTTGGTAGAGGAAACCGGAGTACCCGGAGAGAACCACCGCCCGTCGGCAATTAACTAACAAACGTTCATACATTGACTAGCTGGGCTCGAACCCGTGCCGGTTCAGTGGTGCGAGGCTAGCGGTCACAAGCTACTAAATAACATGGATTTCAATATTGGGCTTTTGGGGTTCAGTTAAAAATGTGCATTCATTATGCTATCTTATACAGAGATTAAAATCATGAACATTCAACTTCTTTACTTATATTCTTACCGTACGTCTAACTCATTGAAAAAAGCCACAAAAAATGGACCCTTTTACTTTGCCGATTTCTGGCAATAGACAAGTGCCAAGTACCATGTTAAAATATAGGGGAAACCCTCAAATCCAAGGTGTAGGTATCCCGAAAATCGACTGTAAAATTCAGTTTCTCAATCAGATAGGTGAAATTTGAGCTGTTAATGACAGTTTTGAGCAGAAAATGTGCTAAACAGAAAAGATCCAAAACAGCGACCTCTCTCTTTCGAGTACCAACAAAAACCTACCGTGTGTGAAATTCGAGAAAAGGCCCTGTCATATACCAACAGCGGACAGGTATCCCACTAAGTACAAATTGTGCACCACTTTTGGGAGATCTGTATCTCTTCTCGTATGAATAGGCTTATGCCGCTCCCTGCCATCGAGGCAAGGCGGCATTGTCCAGGAATTATCTTGAATCATGGTGCAAATACAAATATTCCACTTACGAAATTTAAATATTCAGCTTACGAAATTTACATAACTAGTCTCACCATCCCACGCGTGCCTTTCGTGTGCAGAGATTGTACAGAGTGTCGATGTGTAACTAGTATAATCGAATGTAATAGACTTTCATTTGCTTCTGAGTACAATATTTCAATACCTACATATAAACTATATATCAGTAACGTTGTTTCTGATTTTTCGACCAGAACACCTACGTAGTTGGGGCGCTATTATGAGTAATGAATATTGGCTGTTACATTCATGTTGTCGTACAAATCCACAGATCAAATCTTTGATCTTGTTTCACTCTTTTGTTTCAGACTTTTTATATGGGTATTGTTCTATTCGGTCCGGCAACAGCATTGGAAGCAGGTAAGTTAGAAGACGATTTCTGCTTATTAATTCATAGAGTATAGTATATTATAGTATATTCTATAACACTTATGTCTATTGCACACTGATAACCGTGCACTCATTAGACTATTTAGCACGGTTAAGAACTTTGTGACGTATGAAATCTACACCAGTGATCTCGGGAGAATCCGTTTCACAGGGCGGGTGATAAATGGCAGGACAAATTCTCGTCTGCCTATACAATCCAACAAACAAATAGAATGGATGCCCTACTTCAGTGTATTTTAAAGGCAGAAAATGTATAATCGCAGATATTTACTAACCAATTGGGGAATACGAGTATTGCACAATAAGAAACAGATCAACAGGAGAAACAAGTCGTGCTTTCAGATACGAATTATCTAGAGAAGCCCAGATCGAAGAGGTCACGAGAGACTCAGATGATGAATCTCTTCTTGCTGTTTTAAATGCAGACACAACACGAGTGTGATCAGGTGAACAAAGGTAGATTTTCCTCCGCTGAAGATGAGAAATTAAGAGACCTGGCTAACAAACGAAATGAACCAGGGGCCGACAGGCATACCAAATTGGGAATACGGATATTTAAAGGCATTAAATTCGTTTTTTATTATAACAAAAATCAGCTTCTACATACACCGGTATTAAGATGCAAACTTGAGCCGCCATTACATCACTGCCACGATTCTGCTTGAGGCGGGTATGTCTATCATTGATGTGATGTCGGTTATTAATTTATGAAGGAAATTTATGTTCACGGTGCTATTGGAAACATTGGCATTTTGGAAAAAAACCGCCAAGATGTGATGACTGTGGAACAGATGTGAAATTACAAGCATTTGATGTCGAGCTACTGTTACATAACGTGGCCATACTTGTTGTAGATGTTTTAGAGCCAGCAGTTTGCAATAATTCATTCATTTGCCGCTGCCTCGGAACAGACGGTTTCAGCGCATTGCTTCTGACACTGGCGTCATTTCTGTGGCCTGTAATCGACATCACATCAACGATAGACACACCCGCCTCAAGCAGAACCGTGGCAGTTGTTGATCTCAAACAATGGTTGGTGTAATGGCGACTCAAGTTTGCATCTTAATACCAGTATATTTAGAAGCTGGTTTTTGTTAGATCTGAACATTTTTTTTCTTTAGATGTATTCATTTATAAGAGTTGATTAATAATATAAAACGAGTTTAATACCTTTAAATATCCGTATTCCCCATTTTGTTTGTCTGTCGGTTCCTGGTTCATTTCGTCTGTTTGCCAGATCTCTTAATTTCTCATCGTCAGCGGAGGAAAATCTGCCTTTATTCAGCTGATCACACTCGCGTTGTGTCTCATTTAAAACAGCAAGAGAAGAGATTCATCATCTAAGTCTCTCATGAACTCTTCGATTTCCGCTTCTCTAGATAATTCGCATCTGAAAGCACGTCTTGTTTCTCCTGTTGATCTGTTTTCTTATTGTGCAACACTCGTATGTCCCAATTGGTTTATAAATATATGCGATTATACATTCTCTGCCTTAAAAAACAACTAAAGTTCCTACTCGCAGGGTCTCCATTCTACTTGTAGATTCAATTGTTTCGGCAGACGAGACTTTGTTCTGCCATTTATCACCGGCCCTGTGAAATGGAGTCTCCCGAGTGAACACTTGTGCGTGTCAAGTTCACGGGTGTAGATTTCATACGTCACAAAGTTCTTAACCGTACTAACTCGTCTAATAATTGCGCGGTTATCGGTGTGTAATTGGTGTAGTGTTTTAGATTCTGTCTAAGTTGGTTCCATCGTGAAATTGATTAAGAAAGCCACACAAATAGTCTAGTTTGCAGAAAGACTGTGCCCCCTTCTGAGAGACCACCTAAACTCGTCCATCGATATTGACACGCTGCCAACTGAGGCGGAAGGCACATTTCAACAAAAGGAAGAAAGGTTGTGAACGTTTATCATATTTTCCCAATCTTTCATTTAATCTTTGTTGATAATCAATTAGAGTAGTGCAATAAAATAGTGGCTGAAAAGTTGCATTCTCACTGAGATTAAAAATATCTATGTGAAAGTTGGCAACACAATATATCAGCAGCATATAGGTATTCCAATGGGTACTAATTGTGCACCCCTGTTGGCTGACGATCTGTTATCTTATGAATATGACTATATGCAGGCGCTTTCAAAAACCGATCCATTCAAAGCCCGTTCCTTCTCATTCACCAAGCGCTATATAGACGATCTTCTCGCTGTGGATAATCGCTATATAAATGACGCAGTGAAGGATATATATCCACCTTCACTGGATTTGAAGGAAACTACAGATAGCCCCTACAGGCACATCTTATTTAGATCTCTATCTCTATAAAAATGAAGCGGGCATTCTCTCTCGTCGACTTTATGACAAAAGAGATGATTACAATTTCGACATCGTAAACTATCCCTTTCTGGACAGTAATATTCCAGTGGGACCTGCATATGGCGTATACATATCTCGCTTAGTAGCATTTGCTAGATCCTGTGTTAACTGTGACGATTTTAATCAACGTCACAACACATTGGTGCAGAAACTTATAAAACAGGGCTATTCCACCAAGCGCCTACACTCAAAGTTTCTCAAATTTGGCGATACATATCGCATGCTTATAGCAACATACGAACGTAGAGTGCAAGATCTATGGCGCTACGTTTTGTAACTTGTGTCTAATTCCGCTTAACCCGGGGCTAGGGGCCGTATGAACCCATGTACTTCACGATCCTCATGGTACTCATATGAACAGTCACAATCAAAGCGTGACTGAGATACATCAATCTTTAGATGACAACTTTACAACGAATATTATGGATTAAGAATACTGATCAGCGATACGGATTTGATATTTTTGGAACATCATGATATTTTGCCGGCATCATTGAAAACTGTTGACCGCTTCTCTCTTGCAGGAATCTAGCATATGTTTATGTATACTATGATTGTCTTTTTGAATTTGGTGCTAATACTGTTATATGGAATATGGAATAGGTCTATGGATTATGGACGCGGATATTCTCTAATGGACGACGGCTGGATTATGAATGACGGACTAGACGCTTGTAATTTTGTCGTTTTTCTTTGGCTTTTTACGCATAAAGGTTGCAAAGTTGTTTTCCTTCACATCATTTTATACATTTCACCGCAGGAAATAGCAAAGATATATTTTTTTTTAAAAATCTGAATGAAGAATCGAACCAAAAATGCATTTGGAACGCCATCTTTGATTGTGGCCATCTTTGATTTTTTAAATATTTTCTGGTCGAATGTGACCCGAAGGTATGCTGTGGGAAGTTTTAAATTTTTTGTTTGAGGGGCGAAAGTAGCCCAGCCCAGGTAGGGTTAAACAGGCAAAATACCAATCAATTTAAACATCTAAACTGAATAATTCTTGTGAATATCATATTTATCACATCTCCATGGTGTTGAAATGAACAATCACTATCAAAGCGTGACTGAGATACATACATGAATAATTAATGCTCAGTGATAATTACTTATGGATTCTCTCACGTAGGAAACCATCTTGTGGTTTTATTTTTTTTATTCCGTACACATTTTTGGAATTGGCGCTTACTGGGTGTTTGGTTTACAGATTACCCGTTCATAATTTTGCTGGGTGATAGTGTACAGTGTCCACCAGTTTTGCGTCAGGACTTTCATATGTACTGAGAGCGAGAGGTTTGGTGCTGGGATTCTCATTGACAGTTCCATAGAGAGAAAACGTTGTGTCTTGCAATGCCAGTGGTTGGCAGATGTGCGACATGTTTTAACCTCCGACGGTGGTTGTCGAAGCCACAGGCCCGTAAAACGTGAGTTTTGGGGGTGTGGGCGGTGGTATTAGGGAGAAGTGTCGAAATACGGGGTCTCTATATTTAACCCCATAGAGATCCCATATTTCGACACTTCACCCTAATACCACCGCCCACACCCTCCAAAACTCTTGTTTTGCGGGCCTGTGTCGAAGCTAAGTGTGAGATCAAGATACTGGCATCTGTTCACCAGGGAGCCGACAGCAGATTGTTGCCGCACATGAGCAACCTCTGAAAGTCGCACGACTTATTGAGAATGAAGTATCACTGCCCATGCATCCGCAAGTTGTGCGGAGCTGTGTTTCGCACTGGGCTACACCCAAACGTCAATCAATTCCATTACACAATAGCTTGATTCAACATGTAACATAATGATTGTATTCCCCGGTTTTCACTTACTGAGAATAATAGGGCGTGATGCTTGCAGACTGACAGTTTACTGGGCAGATTCAGCAGCAGCCTGGACAGCCATCTGTGAACACTAAACCGGGATAAATCCATGCAGACTGCACGCTCACACCAAGAAGGCTGGTTCGACATCAGACCGGGTCATTTGTGTTTGTTGTGCTAGAGCACATAGCAGATTAAAGGGCATTTAACGTTTAACCCCCCACAAAAAAACCAAAAAAAAACGGACTAACTACCAGGCAACAGATAAGCTCTTTCACCTATCGTGGGCAATGATGAAAATATAACCTCATACTTTGCAGTGGCGCGTGTCACTTTACCAAGCAACTATGCTAGCCACTGAGCTGACTTTATATGCCCATTGAATGAACTAGCCTGTACTGAGATATATTTGAAATATTTCATGGAGACTTGTTATTCCTACGTTTGGTTGGACAATTCTCTGTCTTTTTGGTGATGGTGCATGCCGTCAACTTTCACAGTATACTGCATCAAGATGTCTACCGTTGTTTGACTTTTGATGTTCGCAGTCTTCTGCAAAAAAAGAAGAAAAAAAACAAAAAAAAAACAAACCAAACAAAACAAACAAATATACATAGACATGAATAAAGACATATCCAACACATCCAAGCTTTCAACTAAATCAAGAACGCCACTCCTCAAGAACGACGGAGGTTTATTAAAGGAGAACTTGCCTATGTTTCTGCTCTATATTCCCTCCTTAACAATTTCTTTGCTAATTAACATGTTTTATGGGAATAATCCATTTTATGTCGGAGATAGAGCGTTTTTATTTCGAGCTAGCCAACTGTAGGAAGCATCCAATAGATACGTCAGAGTTGAGGTAAAATTACGTCAGACTCGGTTGAAAATGACGTCCGTGTTCATTGAAAGTAATGTTATTCCTGCGGTGAAGATAATATGACGCTACCAATTATGTCGCCTCTATCACATCACAAGGAATAATTTTCAACGGCACTGCTTATATACAGCCTCGCCTTCGTATACAAATATGGTTACGCCTCACAGCCAGTCTACGCAAAGTAAACACATCCCAAATTATCACACCAATTGGACTATTTCCTTGAAACAACCTTCTTTCACGGAGCACTTATGTGGTGCAAATTCGCGAAGAAAAATGACGTTGATGAGTTTTCTTCTTTTAACCAGTCTATTATTGTTTTGTTCCAGTGACTGGGTTTCCAGTGGCTATTTCAGTCGTTGTGGTGGCTTCAGTCTCGGTATTTTATACCTCAATGGTGAGTAGTGACAGATTTGTTTTGCATATTTCCTTAGTGAAACACTGTTCTCCTTCCTTTTTATTCACCTTCGGGACTTATTAATGCTTATTAAGAACCTATTATGGGATGCGAAGGATCGCGATAGAAAATCGATCAAATCTCACATCGCTATAGGCAAAACATTTTGGACATCCTAAATAAGGTGCTTAATGTTAAATTGGTGACATATGTAAAAGGTGGAGAAAATTGACGACGTCTGGCGACTGAAAAGCAACCATAAGAAACTTCACAGAAAAGCTCCCGTCGGCACCCCATATCCCGATTAGATTTTAAGAAACTAAGAAGTAACCACACGGCACCACAGGTTTAAGCGGAAGTAGATAAGCTACTCCGGAGCTGTGATGACAGATCAGCTCGAATAAGGAAATTCTGTTAATGGATGAGCATCGAGAGCGTCTGATGGAGCTAACGAAAGAATACACAGAAGAAGTAAACTGTAATACCCGACATCGTGCGGTAAACCACAGGGTACCATCTCTGTCACCCGATACAGTGCCACCAACTACATTCACAAGCACAGGGTGCCATCTCGGTCTCCCCTACAGTGTCACCCACTGCAGTCACAGGGCATCATTTCGAAGATCATGTCATTGCCCATTGACACGGATCCAGTGGCAGGGACGGACAGACGGACGGACGCCCGGCTTCTTTAATAGTAGAGATATCTTCCAAGTATTATGGTTAATGTCCATTGTAGGACCATTCTTCTTTCTAGAATTATCTGTAAGAACGAGGAGGGAGAATATATCCTCCCAAACTGCCTATAGTGATTATTCAATCATTGCACGTTTTCATTGCCGTTGACCTTGATATGATCACATCCGTCTGTAGGTAAGATTCATAGCGTCTCCCTTCCCTCAACGCTATGCCGACGACAAATACATTTCCCTGGTGGTAACTCGAACATCTCCATGGCGCACTTATTATTAACTTTGCACCCTATTGAACCTTCATTAACTTGAGAAAATGGGCCGCCATGAATAAAAATACAGAAATGACAGACTAAATGGCCCGTCGTCGGTCATATATTAATTACAGACGTTAAAATTATCCCTATGGAGCCTCAAAATCACCTGAAATCGAGGGTCAAGAAGATGGGCATTTCCGTCATAATAGACCCCGTGTATACAGGGGATGATGATCACAACATCGATTGTGGTATTTTTATTCATGGCGGCATATTTTCTCAAGTTAATGAAGATCCAATAGGGCGCAAAGGTAATAATAAGTGCGCCATGGAGATGTTCGAGTTACCAACAGGGAAATGTATTTGCCGTCGGCATAGCGTTGAGGGAAGGGAGACGCTATGAATCTTAGCTAATCCGTTTGTTGATCTTTGATCCGTTCACTCCCACGAAGCTTCCGTGTCTGCGCAGTAGTTCCGACGTTCTATGATCGCAGACCAGTTTGTTTTCTTTGTTAAGAGTATCGTGAATTAAATTTATTATTAAACTAAAATAGATGTATTCGAAACCAAAACAATAGTAAAAATAACGAACAGATTCATGACGTCATCTCGAGTAAAGAGGCTGTCGCCGGCTAGAATCTCCCGCCTCCACACAGTAGAGATCGACTGCGTATCAGCCCATTCGCGACTGCTTGGCCTGTTCCGTCGAAGTCATAATACCTCGCGCATTAATGAAGGATTTTACAGCTCTCAGCTGTAAACCGTGATTCGACGCACGTGAGGCACATCATATGCTCATTCTCAAAGAGAGCCGTGTCTACCCGCGGGAGACCTAAGCGACTCTCATGTAAACTGGTGACATTTTTGAATCTCCAATCTCAAAGCGAGACAGAATGACATCACCCGCTCGACCGGGAGTATTCTCCCGCGGGTAGACACGCAAAATGGTACATCTTCAGAAAATTTATGACCTAACTCAAAGATCACAAGATCATTAATTTTATTGTTTAGCATCATCAGATAAACAAGAATAGTACGATCAGACAACATGCAGGCGAAAATACGGTATAATTGACGTAATTCGTTGTTGTCCGCGTTTCAATGGTTGATCTTCAATGCAGAATCTAGGTCAACTAAATGTATGTCTGCTGCTTCAAACGAGTAGGCCATAAATAAAGTTCAACGTTTAGTTTTATTTTTTTAACAACAAAACTTGCATAATGATAGCAACAAAAGTACATATCATAGGGCGTGTGAACAGTACTATGTAGTGAATGAAGAACAGAAATGCTGCAACTGCCTTGCCCTGATCAAGTACATCATTCTCGTCTCGCGAGACTCCCTACTGCGAGAAAGAGTCTCACGGGTAAATGGGAGCCATTCCCCCAAAATTTGGGGGGGTGAGTAGGCGGCGTATGATTTTTCGTCTGTATCCGGCTTGTCATTGACCTGCTGACTCCGCCGAGTTAGAAGCGAATTGCTAAACATAACGTGGGTTATATAATTGGGAAATGACTCTTTCCGTTTCGGAGCATATCAATCGCGAACAAATTATTGTCGGTATGTATACTTGGCCGTGAAAGCGAGTTATCTAATACAGGAAGTAGTTCGCGGGTAGACACGGCTCTCTTTGAGAATGAATAGTCCCGGTCGAGCGAGTGATGTCATGCTGCCTCGCTTTGAGATTGGAGATTCAAAATGTCACCAGTTTACATGAGAGTCGCTTTGGTCTCCCGCGGGTAGACACGGCTCTCTTTGAGAATGCAAGTACATGTCACGCTAAGAACCTGGCATAGGTAATAAATTTTCCGAAGATGTACCGTCTTGCGGTAGACACGGCTCTCTTTGAGAATGGATCGGAACTGTGCGAACTACTTCCTGTATTAGCTAACTCGCTTTCACGGCCAAGTATACATACCGACAATAATTTGTTCGCGATTGATATGCTCCGAAACGGAAAGAGTCATTTTCCAATTATATAGCCCACGTTATGTTTAGCAATTCGCTTCTAACTCGGCGGAGTCAGCAGGTCAATGACAAGCCGGATACAGACGGTGAAAATCATACGCCGCCTACTCACCCCCCAAATTTTGGGGGGATGGCTCCCATTTACACGTGAGACTCTTTCTCGCAGTAGGGAGTCTCGCGAGACGAGAATGATCATATGCTATAGGATGTGTTTCCGCTCACATAGTCCTCGTTGTATTTCTCCCTTATCAGCAGATAAAATATATATCCAAATGAACTGGATGTTCCCTTGATTCTACTCACGAAGGATCTTTTCTAATTTGAGGTGTTTGGTTTTCTTCTCGAACTGATCTCCATGGCAACGAAAGTCATTCAGCTGACATGCGCTGTTCGAAGTTTCGGCGTGATACTGTGCTTTCAACATGGATGCCTATATGGATTCCTAGCAGCGCGGTACGAGGTACAAATGAGTGAGTGAGTGAGTGAATAGAATTTAACGTCGCTTTCAACAATATTTCAGCTATATCACGACGAACCAACTAAGCACCACCCAGCCCAGTTGTGTTCCTGCTACTTCGAAGAAGAAATCTTCGAAGCAGCATGGAACCAGACACCCTCCATCCACCCTATAAAACACTAAGGACAGCGCACAAGACACAGACAAGACGCTTACATGGTGCAATAAAGACAAGTGATATTACAGTGCTAGACATCACATTGTCAAGTTCCTGTTGCTTCTCAACAAAATGCATTGAAGCAACAGGAACCTGAACCCACCCAACCACCCGCCGAGGAACAAATGTCCTACATTATCCGAGACCGTGACCAGTGTACAGGATGGTAACCTTCCTGGACAATTTCAATTACCCAGGTTTAGCTTTGGATTTTATGCGACTACTAAAATGCAAATATATGATCTTCTTTAATATAAAGATCCTAGGTGTATACAATAAGAAATGGTACTAGCGGTCCATTCACAATGGCTATGACAGAAAGAGTCAAATTTCCAGTTACTTTCGAAGAAATTCTTCTGACACAGGTACTCAAGAAAAAGAGTAACAGAGGAAACTGACCACGTCTAACCCTGTACATAAAAATGATATACAGAATCTGCTAATACAAGTACTTTAAACCTACGCGGGTCGTTAGCTGGATTTGCCAGCGATTGGCCGGCGAGAACATGCCAACTCATGTGAGCACCCTCTGTGACCCCATATTGGACCACCGCGGGTTCAGCCACGTGTGTAACATTTGAGACAAACATACATGTATTTTGATTGGTTATTCACAGGGTGGTATCAAGGCTGTTATATGGACGGACGTTCTACAATTCGTTATCATGCTCAGCGGGATTGTCGTAGTCATCATAATGGTAGGTTCCTTTACGTCACTGTGACGTCACCAAAGGGGGCATCTGGGATTTCTTTTACATTTTCCCGTAGAACTTGACCCCAAGATATATTGAGAAAAGATTCAATCCCTAGATCAAGAAGTAAGGACACATTTAGGGGAACGAAATGACTTTTCACCGAGCTATTACGGGCCTCAAATAGCCCAGGACTGGGAGGATTAACGAGTCAGATTCGAAACCAAATATATGGAACTGATAAAGCAGTTTTCAAAAATTTCTGATGTATAAAGCTAGCGGTATACTAAGTTATCGCGAGCTGAAATAATATCTAGGACAGTGAATTTTGGTCTTGGATATTTATAGATTTCGGATATTGATACAGAATTTCCATACACACTAAATATAGCTTCCAAATTTAACATAACATTAATATTATATTGACAGATAATGTAAACAATTTTTTGAACGCACTGGGCTACAACACATCGTGCTTTACTTTGAAGGGTACGATTAAGGTCGGTGGTATCGAGCGGATGTGGCGTCTCAATGAGGAAGGAGGGCGTGTCAAATTTATTGAGTAAGTTATCTTCTCGTAACCAAACCGCAATATTTCGTTCAAAATTGTCAACTTTTGGTAATATATTATTTCGTGCCTTTCGTCTTAGGAGAACGCACAAGTTTACTACCGTATTTTTATCTTAACTTCGCCTTCAAGTCAAATTCAGGAAAGCAATTATTTATAATCATGATATTCTAATGATGCTATGTGTGATATAAGCAACTCATTCTCTCTCCAACCAGCTTTAACCCCGATCCGACTGTCCGCCACACCTTCTGGACCCTCATCATCGGAAACTCGATCCGCAAGCTAGAAGTGGGTGTCAACCAATCGTCGGTTCAAAGAGTGGTTTCTATGAAGACATTAAGAGAGGCGAAAATGTGAGTTTGTTATTTTTGCGTTTTCATAACAGGCACGGAATACTATGATACTATCATTTTGCATGAGCCGTCCGATGAGTTATGAATCGCAACTGTACTTGCAGTGGTTTTGGAGTTTCTCGGCCTATTTAATATTGTTAATTGGATTAACATCTCCAGTGCGCCTTGTCTGACATGTTCTGTGCGTATTTCTTGCATGCAGAGCGCTTTATCTTTATGATTCATCCCGCAACCCAGAATACGGATAGAGCCTTCTAATTGCAACAGATATATTCCTTAGCCCTAATAATACTAATATATAGGTCCGTGTAGTTACTCACTGTTGGGCAGCTCTTGATTCCGTAATTCCAGAGCAGAACTTTGTTCTCCTGTCTCCCATATATTGTGAAGAAATTTATATCACAGAAATAACACAATGTGAGATATGTATATCTGGCAGTCTGAAATAAATATTTACAAATAACTCAAGGATTTCTTTTTTTGGGGATATAGGACATAATTTTACTAAACTTAGCACTTAGTTCAGTTTTAATGGATTTATATCTGGCTGCTAAATTTAAAATATTTTGATTAAATCAGAAAGTGACAAACGGCGCCCCATAGATACCATGTATTAGCGACAGATGTACAATCCCTTCCATTGGAACATTACCAATATTGTCAATCTAAATTCTCTAATTCTTGCAGAGTACCACTCAATATTAGTTCAAGGTTGAAGTTAACATCAGAAGCCCATTCGGTGATTTGTGACAATCATTTGAGACATGAGTAGTGTGACTAACGTCACAGGACCTACAAAGTAGAGTTTGATATGATTTAAGTGTGTACCTTGACCTAAGGCTGGCCATTTCCATGGTCGTAGAAGGCTCAAAATCAATCTAATGGACTTACTTTTATTATTTATCGAAGAAATAATTGATTATTTCCTGTGTACAGCGGGTGGAGAGACTAAATTTTTACACTCACATCGTGCCTCTTGACGAAATCCATGATCCATGCGGGCCGCCATTTTAGCACGGTATAAGCCCACTGTGCACTGGTTTTGCGCGGAATGTTTTCTTCTGGTTTTGCGGGTTTCCAGTTGCGCGGTAGTCCCCCAAAAATGTCTGGATTAGTCCCTAAATTTTGTCAGAAGTAGGTCAGCTCAGTTCTTGCTGGTAATAGTCTCCTAATGCACATTCATGCCAAAAAACCAAAGTTCTAATGTCAACGGTTCTCCTTATTTTGCCGACGAAAAGATTCGGATGGACTGATTGACTGATTCATTACCGGACAATGGACTGACTGACTCATTACCGGACAATTTGCAAATGAGAGCCCACTTCGTAGGAATATTAATATTTTAGCTTTCAAATATCATGCATCCTGCGATATTCTACCCCCACCCACACTACTGGTCCATCTTTACGTACTCTCTCCATTAAAATATGCAAATACTTTCTGTCTAGTTTAATGATGTGCTGTTTAACAGATTTTTATTTAAACTTCAGTGCACCAAGGTGAGGGGAAACATTTGATTTAATTGGTCGATTCAAATTTTCAAAAAAATATCCGGCATATTTATTGTCTAGTGGAGAAAATATTCAGCCAATTATGTAAAAATCCATTTCATATTGTTTATGTTTTCTTTCAAACTGATTAAAATTAAATCATTTTTGTTCCCCATTTGGATATATCGCTGTAGGATCTAACCGGCTTGCATTGACGTGAGATTTGACCAATCCCGATATCTCTTCATAGTGAGCACTCGGTCCGATCTCGTACTGCTAGGAATCCATATTGGCATCCATGTTGTAAGCACAGTTTATCACGCCGAAACTCCTAACAGCACATGTCAGCGCATGTCTGCTGATAAGGGAGAAATACAACGAGGACTATGTGAACGGAAACACATCCTATAGCATGTGGTATGCCTCACGTTTGGCGGATAACGGTTTACACCGGAGAGGTGCAAATCCTTACACAATTAATGCGCGCTGAACACCAAACCCAATTGAAGTATACAAGTAAGATTTTTTAGTGACATATACGATTGGGAAGCATTGATAGGATATTAATTTATTAAGATTGATTTTCTTCACTTCCCTTCAACTTGCAGAATGTTTCTATTGGTGATGCCAGGTTATATCATATTCGGCACGCTGGCCTGTTTGGAGGGGATGATATCATATGCGTACTTCGTCCACACAGAATGCGACCCTTACGGTGCTAAACTGATCAGCAACACTAACCAGGTATGTACAATTTGTGTGTCATTGAAGTAAAAAATAATATTGAGAACCGACAACGAGTCAAGAGTTGACGCTCTGTGATTTTATAGCTAATATAGGGTTCATTTGGAGCCTGTTTGCACACCCATCCGAGTAGAGGAATATGGAAGCATACGTAGTTCCAATGTTATCTCATAATTGTAGTCGTCCGATCTGACATTCCATATCCATCCGTCGTCCATAGGGATTTCCTCGTCAATAATCCAAAGACCTGTTTTGGTACGAAAATTAGCATCAATTTCAGTAGTATATAACTAATGGAATGAGCACAGGTTCAAGTGTGACGTCACGATGACGTCAAATCTGACGTCATCTTGACGTCACACTTGAACCTGTGCTCATTCCATTAGTTATAGTGGTATGAGCACAGGTCGAGTATGTGTTTGAGCACAGGTTCCATTTGCTTCAGTGATATGAACACAGGAGAACATGACGTCAGACTTGAACCTGTGCCCATTCTATTAGTTTGATTGGTATGAGCATAGGTTCACGTTTAAGCACAGGCACACTTTTTGTTAGCAGGATCTCGCAAATAAGAGTATGAGTTTAAGCACAGGTTCTAAATTCTGATCTAAATATCGTATAAAAGCGACGAAACTCTGCACTGATACATTGACTCCTAACAGAGACACGACAATACATCTCATTCAACGCTTAAATTGCTACAATTCACAAGAGGCATGTTTCACCTTATGTACAACGTTGCTGCCACAGTCTACGTCGACAATGGAGAGGCATACCAATATCACTGACACTCGTCCACCTAGAGCCATCATTCTAACCACGAAAGCGTGGGGAAATCTCAAGGCACAAATCTACTACATTGACAAATTAGTTCGTGATCAGGTGCACAGTCCAAGACCTGTGCTACTGGATGAAGATGTATATATCAGCCATAATATTTTCAATGGCAAATCCAAAGTGCACCTGAGACGTTGGAATAAAGGTATATATGACCAGAGCAAACTGTTTCCAACCAAATGTGGCATCACCTTAGACAATGCCCTTTGGACACAATTGAAAATCAAAGTACCAGAGATTGATTCTGTGCTTAACGAACTGATGTCCACCATGGAGCCTTCTCTGACTTCCACTGATGATGAAATCTTTGAGGATGGAACCGATGTCGCAGATGGCACCTCTACATCTGTGAACTCTACGAAGAAGAAATCGGCCTTACTAAAGGAGACTTTCAAGAAAGTCTACACAGATGCTATTGTACACCATATCCACCAGCTCATACGAGAACGCTGTAATGGGTGTGTAACAGATAACCCTAGTCAAAAGAATCACGACTGCTTAATGAAAGACACAAATGATCATGTGGACACACTCTTCGATGAGGCTCTCAACAGAGTAGACCAAGTAGAACTTTTAAGGAACTTTCAATATCAAATTGATACAAACAACCTTACAATACCTCAATCATATTTGATGAAATTTCAACGTAAAGATTATACTGACAAAATTAAAACGAAATCGTGGAAAAGGGAGCTATTCAAAGATGTTAAACGTGTGCTGAGTGAGTAAAGCTGTGAGAGATAGATGAAAATGTACTTCCACCTCTATTGTATCTTCTCCTCCTTAGCACAATTTTATTAGTTTGAGTTTATCATGACTTCCCTCTATTATTATATTCACTGCACACAAAGGCAGTTGCATTCTAATTTTGGCTATACATTTTGATTTTAGATATACTTATACATATTGGATGTTATATCGATGAGTGTTGATGTAATTATATAATATTCATCTTATCAATAAATACTATATAAATAAACTTACATTGTTTCTTGTATATTTTTTAAATATATTTTTGTACTATTCTACATCTTACCCTATGAATTACAACACACAACACAGAAATGGTGAGTGAAATACTCTTTTATTTATTTATTACGTATTTATTAGCATGGTTACATCATAAATAATTCTTTGAGAACAATAAAGAATCATACAAATGTCTCTCAATGAAACCGTGTCAAACGATCAAATTTATGATATATATATACTTGACTGTCTTGAAATAGTTACATCATGAACGCTTCTATATCTATAAATGGTGCATTTACAGCAAAGTGTTTCTCGATAAATTTATGTACAAAACGGTCGTTCTTATATACATCACTGTCGAACATCATCAATATATTGTTCATAGCAATTCCACGACATACATGCAATAAGAAATATATACAAAATTGTCCACATGTAGCGGTAAAAACTCCTTGAACTCGTTTGTTGTTAAAGGTCCAATTTCGCGAATGCTTGTTCAAAAAGTCTTCAAATTCATTATAAAAAGTTGGCTGTCCATAACTATCAAAATAAATGGCCTTTCCATTTCCATCTAAATACACAGCAACTCAATGCTCCCCTTCTTCATCATGTGGATCTGTGTTGAACACATATGCTGAAGGGTACTTCATGTGCAAACGACTGGGAAGTTTGTCTCTAGGAAATACACCTCTGAATAACCTTCTGGTTAAAATGTCTTGAATCTGTGCTGAATTCATTATGTGGTGTAGTCAGGGATGACATTTCTCGTCCTGTCGACCATAATTACATTCTCAAATTCTCCATAACATATGACATTAATGGTGTTGGGCAGTGGCTCTGCAAAATGCATCTCCAGTCTCAAGTTCCCCTTTTTAATCAAGTTGAAGTGGCCACCATTGGCCATGTCAGGGGTTAGATCGAAACAGAACAAGGTGTACCCTGCACCAAATTCATTCCTGCCAATGGCATTTCCTTCATCTCTTTATACAGCTGCCCTGTACTTGTGAAGAGCCCTAGATAACTTCTGACATAGTTTTGTCCACGAAAATCTGGCTCTAGTGGTTTTGCAGGAATTTGCTGACCATCCACGTGGAGAGCAAAAAAGTTTGTGTTGTAGTTCTTCAAGTTGTGTGGATTTTTATTATAGCTGCCATTGAAGGCATCTGTATCTACGCACCCAATGACGATACGCTTTGGGAGTTGTCCTAGGAATAGATTTTCATGGTTCACTGATAGATTACCTTGTGGGACTGAAAATACTTTCATTTGCACCCTGCTGACAGGATATTTGGCAGGACCCTTTTCTAGTGCTTTAATGTGACCCAACTGGACCCCCGCGCTCAGCTTGACTTTTCGTGTAAAGACAGAAGCTTTCAGGATCTTTACTTTGTATGCAGCATCGTCTCTGGCACTCATAAGCATGAAAGAGTTTTTACTCTTCACTAGCCTTAATTTCAAGTCCACCCCGTTTAACAGGTATCTATTTTGCAGAAACATGTCCAAGTGTAATTTTCCCATCATGTCGACGGCCCTGCTTCGTACTGTGTACAGTTTGCGATTTCCTAATCCTCTGTTATCTGCAACTTCCATATGCCTCGGCGTGTCTTTGCTCCATAGGGAGGCTGATAGCTGGGATGATTTCGCCTCATTTCCATAACTCAGCAGTGTTTCCAAATAACATCTGTAGGGGTAAGTGTGATTAGAAAGAGAAACCATTGTTTCGTTCATACTGAAATCAACTTGACTGAACATAGAGTGTAGCCACAAATTCACTGGTCCAACATCCACATCCTCAACGATATCTAATCCATTAGCGTTGACTATCTTGGCCTTTACGTACAGTAAAGTATTTGACAGATCAATATAATCCTCTCCAGATCCCGAAATGCTGAATTCTATCGGACCACTGTCTGTAATGCTAGACAATGGATGATGTTCCACCTATTGTCCCTGTTCCACACTTGTCTGTGTTGGTGGTACGCTAAATAAATAGAGTTCGCTGTTGGCGCACTCGCAAGAAAGGGGGTGAATTAGAGCCATGTTTATGAAAAAATTTCTACCCTCCTTCCTTGCTTGTTTCTACGTCGACTGCGTTGTCCCCCAATTGCTTTTCGTTTTATACCACGCCTCTGTGGATTTTGCCTCCTCGTAGATGTTCGATTAACTTGAGCTGTGGCTTTATGAAGCAAGTTACTACCAGCCTCTTTTGCTCTACGAATGGCTGCCTCTTTAGGATTATCTCCACTCAACATGTCTGTGGCCAACTGAATCCCGGTACTGAGAGCCTGTTTACCCACCGCCTTTGCACCACGGGTGACAAAGGGTAAAATGCTTTTGAATACTCCTCCTAAAATGTTTCCCAGCCCGGAGCCTCGCTGCTGCCCCACCCCCATAAACACAGGTAGCCCATGTCCAACTTGATCAGAATAGTAATTGACATATCTCCTTGCATCTGTATGAAAAGGCACTCTTTTCTGAATGTACATGACTATGTGAAATTCGCTGAGTGGCGTCGTTGGAAATGCAGTGTTAGCACCACCTTTCCTCGTTCAAATGGATTTTTTTTACCTGTGTCATCTCTTATATCTAGTTCCACCGATGAAAAATTCTTCTTTATCACTGGAAAATATTTCACTCTCTCATAAGTTTGGGTTATGTATTCTCCATAATCTCCTCTAACAGGGATGATACGCATGAGGGGAACCATACTATCTCCAACAACGTGTTGTTCTACTAAATCACAGTAGACGTACAGGGCGAATAACCCTTTTGAATATCTACAACGCGGTGACCCACAAGAGGTCCGTGACCGTATTTGGACTTCGTGAACCCCAAAAGTGACTGTAATGATTCACTCATCTCTATATGGACTCCTACATCTATGTTCATCTTTCACCTTTGAGCTATTGCGTTGTAGTCAACATAAAGTCGTTTCTTCAACTTCCCAGAGTGTGTAATTAGACGACTTATGGCATTCACGAGCACTTTTCCTGATGAATAATACCCCCGTTTGAGAGTAATTAAATGTTCTTCCTTATCAACCGTTATCTTCATCCAAGCCTTCTTCGGGTAGACATTGTACCACGTATATGGATAGTGAATCTCTACCAACCCCACTTCCCATTCCCCCGTTAATTCAATCGGCTGTGGAAGTTGTGTGAAATAATGTGTGAGAGTGTTGTCCGGAAAATACTTCAACGAGCTGTTACTTGGTAAAGTGAGGTAAAACATAATACCCTTTTCACAAAATTACCACTGACTGATGAAAATGACATCTCACATCTAATATATATCTTTATAGCTGTTAGTAATTTTCCCAATGGAGCGTCTGATGTCGTCGTCCTCTCCTAGTAGACCTCGGTGTGGATTTAACAGGGCTCCCTGGAGGAACCCCTGAGTCCTGCTCTCCCACAGACGTATGCATCCATTCCCACCGACTCTTGTTACCTACCAACTCGCGTGGTATATTCATCTCTTTCAATCCTTCAGCAAAAATCTCCCATCCCCTGGGAGTGAAATGGCGACGTTCTCTAAGTGTGTCGTTCACCAAATCAGACACATTAGAATTTGGAATCAGTTGTTTCTTGTACAAGAGCTCTCCTTTCTCATTCCAGCTCATATCATTGCTATCCTTTATGCGTTTAACGAGTAGCCCTGCCTTTTTCTGCATGGACGTAGGCACGCTATCGATGATTTCCCTTTCGATGTTTTCAGGAATCACAACCTGAGAAGGTGTTGTAATTTGGTGTAATGATTCCTTTGAATCAGACGTCGTTGGAGGGATCATCTGCACCTTTATAGGTGGTTGACGATGTGTATATTGATCCATAAAAGTTAAATAACGTTGTAACGTTTGATTATATAGTTTCACTTTTCCACTCTCAGTTAAATCGGTGCGCTCTAATACATTCCGCATTTCATCGTCGATGGTATGTATGGCACTGATCTTAGGTGGAATGGGATGTTGCTGCCTTTGTAGTGATTCTAACAATCTCGGTTCCACCAAAGCCATCTTTTTCACATTTCCCATTATCGTTGACCAAACAGTCCAGAAACAATGGGCCCCAACACCGCTGTGGCCAAAGGAGCCAGCAATGCCCCTAAAAATCCACCTTTCTGCAAGATTTGTCTCTTCCGCTGCTGACCGATGGACTTCTTTGATAATATCATGAGACCTGTTTTATGTCGCTTCAACTTCACTCTCTGAGCGTTAGACATCGGTACATTACCTTTTAAGACATTTGAAGCACATTCACACAAACAGTTGATTAACTCTTTATCTGCCCCTCTGATGATGGTTCTCACTAAATCAGGATCCGCTCTGGTCAAAATTTTAAGAGTGGGAGTATGCTTCCGTAGTCTTGACGACATGGTGTTTATCTCCCAAATGTTATCATTTTACAAGAATAACATCTTTTATAGCTTAAGGATGTATGTGTACTGAATTTCTCTGGGGAAGATGTGAGTACGTAGGCGCAAATGGTCAGGTGTATTCTGTTTCAGGTCTATGAGTAAATATCCATATGGTTCACTGGTAGCATCTTTGAATGCTTCTACGATGAATTTTGTCTGCCCTGGGTACATTTGCTTAGCAATGTTAGATATTTGAGACACATCACGTGGATTTTTAAATAGAACCATATAGTGCGTGTTCAAACTGATTGTTCTGTGTTCTTTGCCTTTATGAAACACATTCTGAACGATGTAGATCACACTAACATTATGATGGTGGCTCCATTTAGTGAACAGTTTCATGAGTCTATCATCAGACTCCGACATGAGATCATCGACTACGATCAAGGTATTCACTTCAGTATCCGTGTCAAATTGTTGGGGGAGGCCTTCCTGGAATATCACATCGCGGATGAGAGCATAGTTCGCCTGCCATTCACTATAACACCAAATAGTTTTCTCGATCGGTGGATGAATGAGTGTAGAGGCATGTTCTATCACTTTGGACACGAAGTATGTTTTACCACTACCCGTTGGACCGGAGACCATACACGTGAAAGGGTGTTTCCAACGTGTGTCCATGAGCACTGTAACTTACTCATCCAACTGTTCAATTCGATGATGCCATAGATATTTATAATAGTTCCATATTTGATCACTCTTTTCTAAAGGTAGCCGAGAACACACATCTCGTGTAAAAACATCAAGCACCAAGAAACGACCAGCGTTGAAAATATCATCATCAAAAAAACTATTTGTCACACGTTTATAAGTCTCCAAATGATCTACGACTCCTACTATATACTTCCATTTGCTATCCATTTCCTTATCTTTGCAGATCCATTTTTTCACTTCGCATATCAAACGCTCCATCTCACGTAATCAGATAGATGACCAATGATACCTTCTATGAGTGGCACCCTCTTTAATAACAACTTCCATTGACTATGATTCATCCATATCTCTTTTATTGTTGCTTTGTTATTCAAAAATTGACGGAAGTCTACACGCACTTGCCCACGTTGCATACATATACTAACTCGAATACGTTTGTCGAGTGGTATTTGCCTTAATACTTGGCACTGAGAGCTGGTACTGATTTCGGTAAATGGATGATTACATTCAACACCACACGTCTGCTGACCACAGTGAGTGTATAAACCCAAGAGAATAATGGTGCAAATACCGAGCCCTATAATAGCAGAAACGAGAAGGATTTTGATCTTTACAGATTTGTCCATTGTCATTGACCTCTTAGATGAAACTGTCTTTTCATCTTGGGGGAAATATATATATATATATCTCATATACGTTTCATCTGATTGGCTGTCACCCAAGTGTTGAACGAACTAGGCCATCCTTTCCATTTGACTAAGTAGTACCTTTTTGTGGCACGTTTCTCGGTCTTTAAGATTTTCTACACCTGATAATAATCATCTGCTGATTTCGTAACATGCTGCAGTTCTGCCTCGTGAAATGTACCTTTCAGTTCTTCGCCATTCAAGTCCACTAGTTTGTACACCACAGGATCTCGGACTATCCTTCTTCGGATTTCGAAAATCTCGTCAGTCCAGTTGGGAAGATACCCTTTCTCAAATATCATTTTAATTTTACTAATTAGTACACGATCACCGATCTTGAATTTATATTTCAACGGTCGTTTTCCTCGAGCCCCATATAAATGACTTCTCACTTCTTCCTCAGTTTCCTCATTCACTTGTACAGGCATCATTTTTATGCTACGGTGATAAGTGTGGTTGTACCCCCAGACAAGCTTTGAAATTATATCAATGTATCGTCGTGTATTGTTAGCTGTGAAATATTTATACATTTTCTCTTTAAACGTACGGTTAAAACGCTCTACAACCGAGGCCTTCGACTCATTGAAAGTATGGAAGAAGGTGACACCTTTAGATTTGAGGAAGGCTTGAAATTTCCTATTTACAAACTCCGTACCTTCATCAGTTTGTAGATAGACAGGCTTACGCCTAGTTCTGAAGATGGTTTTAAAGGCATTGATGATGTTCTCCCCAGTTTTAGTTTTAATAGCGATAACCCAGGCGTATTTTGAAAAAACATCAATGCATGTTAAGATATATCTGTTATTTTTGTTTTTGCTGGCGAGTGTGGCGACTAAATCTGCCTGCCACTGGTCATCTATACCGTCCACAATAACTCTGTTGCGCACATACTTTTTTCTTACTGATCTATGTAGTGTGTATGTATCTTGCTTTCTTAACCAGTCGCGTATACGAGCATGAGTCACTGCCAAACCCATCTCTCGCGCTGCGTTATACAACCCTCTCACCCCACTATAAGCTGCTTTACTACGTGGGTCGTAATACAACTTGTTCAATGCAGTATCTAACGAAGTCGATGGCATGGTGAAGTATGATCTAATTGGGAGATTGGTACATGTCGTCATTATTTAAGTTCTCAAAATATATTTATAATGAAAGGTAGACGGAATGATTGTTTTTTCTTAAAAGTTTAATGCAATAAACAGATAGCTTACACATAAGATATTACACATTTTCAATCGACCAGTCTCACTATGATATCACATATGTTCCGTGTTCTCATCGTCCTGAATTCGAAAATGACCCTATGTTAATGAGGATATTGAATTAATAAGGTATCTCTTATCGTCAAAAGGAGACAGACTTATTTTGTTGAGAGTTAAGGTATAGAGTTGATGGTTTTCACTTTGAATACGATGCATATAGTTCATTTGTATCGTATCTGCAAAGAGACACTCGCGGTAAGACGCATGGCGCAGTTGGTTAATGACAACATGCTTGTTAACACCCTTAGCCGTTTTTTCTCTTTTCCACCGTACGTAAAGCTATACATCTTGGATCGAAGCCCCACGAATTCTTCAATGGGAATACCAGCTGTCTCATCCTTCATTTTACCAGGAACTTTCTTGTTATGAACACCATGGAGAGCATGAGATGTTGGATAATCATTGAAGTCAAATAAATCTGAACGAGTCTCAAAATCTTTGTACACATCTTCTGTTTGGATAGTGTAACAGAGGGAGTCTGTATCGGTGAACAACAGTGTGCCTCTATCTCCATACTTTGATTTCATGTAGGAATAATGAAAATCATACATCAACGTCTTAGACAGGTCCAAGACTGTGAACCCCACGTAGATGGGTTTGTTTAAAAACAGCCTATGCTTCAACATATGAACAGCCACCAAGTCCTCGCTAAAGATTTTGAAGGCGTGGAAGTTTGGCTTACAAAGCAATTTTTTCATTTTTTCCCCCTCATTGACTAATTTGATATCGACTCGATTGCGGAGGTTCTCTATGGTCTTTCCAAATGCACTGTTGTTAAATAATTTGAATAAGTCCTTCTCGAAGTCGTTTCTCGCTTCTTTGCGCTTATCCGTGTTGAAGTCAATATAGGGCTTCATCCATGGAGACTGTTGAAAGGCAAGTACCCGATGGACTTTCTTTAACTGCATCCCCAGGGCTAAATACTGTTTTAAATTGCGATAATGGAGTACATAATCAACCTTAGGTCGAAGGTTCGGTGCGAGCTTGTTCACGCTCACTTCACTCAAACCAAGATGATCAATCAAGTTTCGCGCATACGGAGAAAGCATCTCGTAGCTTATTTTCAACTTCTCGGGAGCTAGGGGATAATCATTATGTAAATCATGTAAATATGGTGGATAATCTAGATCAACTTGAAGGATATAACCCTCTGGATTATCATCAGCGAGTTGAGTCAATCGGGCTTCATCGAACACGAGGGTATCATCTGGACTCAACCAATGAGATCCATGTGTGGGTAAGGGTTGACTTAAGCTCCAGCCATATAAATTAACTGAATCTAAATACATAATATACTGAGTAGGTTCTTTCAGTTGGTAATCAGTAACGTAGGGATTATTAGCCTTTGCATATCGGTGTGAAATCATGGAAATGCCACCACGCACATCTTTCTCTATGAAGAGATGCATATCAATATCCGTCAACAGTTCAAGATTGATACCGGTCATTTTTAAGCACGCCTGCCAAGCTAAACCTGGAGCTGTGTAAAAATGAGCGGGGTCTAGTTCATAGTAACTCAAACAGATGTCTCGGAAATTCTCAAACACATCTGCTAATAACATAACATCACACATAACATAGAGATCATGGTATTGACCTAAGTTCTTCATGTTGAACATCTCCCAGACAGACTGTGCATGTTTGTAATCTTCGTCCGAGAGATATTCCCCTGTTAGTGTGTTAAAAAAAGCTTCTTGCGGCGGAAGTTTTGTCTCAGCGAAAGTTTGCATTGAACTAATATGATCATAAGGGAAAATGCCTTTACGTATTAGAAGGGGTACCTTTTCGGTGCCTATGTATTCTGTCAGATGGTGGAACTTGCTCACACCTTCTTTAGCCAAACTGTCTACAAGTTTTTCCAATGAGGCACTCATGAATTGAAATGAGTCAATGAAGTCCATACTACCCATAGTACTTCTCCATGTTGTTGGGAATGCACTTAATAGGTTTGTGGTGAACTTGACCAATGGCTTGCATGATGATGTGAGAATCATAATTTTTCAAACCATGAAAGATAACTGGGATTCGTCCTTTTAATTTGTAGTTAAGATTACAACTACTATGCGCAGCACCTCGGAAACGACCTGTTACATGACAGTGATCACGTACGCGATCATCTCCGAGCTCACCATGACAGATGTGACAAATCTTAGCAATACTAAAAGCAAGCCAATCTTCATATGCCATTGTCATAGGTTTTGAGGTTTTATAAAACTGATCAATCTCCTCTTGTTCTCTTAACATGCACTCCACAAAGGTTTGCGCTACATTTTCCCCTCGGTATACAACCGGGGCCTTAGACATGTCTTTGGTTAAACCTATGACCTTGTACGCAAAACCTGATGCTACATGATGAGCTCGCTTTGTGGTATGAGATGTTATAGGATTAGGGGAGCAGGACTGGATTTTTTCAAGGTATGATTCAAAATCTGCATAGATAACATAGGGAACTTTTAATTGTTTGGCAACATCTGTGAACCGCAACCACTTGTTTTCCTCCTTCGGAAGTTCAATTCTCTGTGGTCCATGAATTTGACAAAAAGGTAGATGGCGCATCATCACATCCCCATTGACAAAACCGTGTAGGCAATAATGGCAAAAGTATGTCTGTGACCCATTTGTCTTTTGGTCATATAGCAAATGGTTTAAAGATTTAATCCAACAGTAATGTGATGTGTTCTCGTTGTTGAAGAGAAGCAAATTCACATGAGTCTCCCATCGTTTATTAGTAATGTGAATAGGAAAGACGTCTCCATCTACATAACCGAACACATTTATGGAAATTTGGTTTTGAATTTCAAACTTTGGAGAGTATCACTGACTTTCACAGGAAACGTAATATCCTTGAACTGTAACTCATGTTCATACATCTTATATTTGGAAACACGTTGTGGGTTTTTATCTACGGGGTGTAGTGCAGCGAGAATCGCCCATAAAAAGCATGAACATTGATCACCGCACGTTTATACTTCAGATTTGAAGGTAGTGGGATATAACTAGAACCCCTTAAGGGTTTGTGATGACCCATGTGGATTCTTAAGCCAATGACTTCATCTATCATCCAACTGCTCCCCTCGCGTTGATATTCGATGAAAGATTCATGAATTTTATTTAGTGAATCCTCTATACCTTGTTCAATATCTGTCTCCTTTAGAGCAATGTGACATATCCCTCTAAAATAAGGCTCTACTGTGACAACTTCTTCACCCTTCAATTTACTAAATTTAACCTGTAATGATATATAATATTTTATGCTGTTGTTACGTAATACACTTCAGATCAGCTGAAAGGTTAATGTTAGCGCACCAATGGCGCGCAAACGAAGTGCGCCAACACAAAGGTATAGCGCGCCAATGCCCATGATTATCGGCTGGCCATTGTTCTAACTCTGTTGAAAGTAGTCCGTCGACATGACTGAACACAGGCCGCGCGCTATCAGCACGGTCAGACAATGGCTGGAAGCGAGCTGCTTTGTTAGCTAGCGATCGTTCACGCGACAGAGCTCAAGAAAATCAGTTGGGAGTCCACGTGGCATTAATCGGCACGAATTTTTAAAAGGAAATAGATTTAAGACTTATTTTAATCATAAACACTGCTTGCAAAATGGATTGTAATTTGTGCTTCGTCGGACACCTGCTTTCAAAGTTGACCCAGACTTGCGCGTCTCACGGAATAGCTTTCTGATATTAAAGAATAGGTATTTGTTTATTGGAAGTTTCATCTTACGGCCGCTTCTCATACAGATGCGCAAGTTCAAGTCATTCGTTTTTATATATTCAAAATTCTTGCAAATTGTGTTAATTTTGACCATTCAAGAGTAAATGCCCGGGATTTTACTACCGGATTATGCAGTGTATAAATATTTAATCAGTAAGACCAGGTTGAGTGATTTCTGTAATGAGAGACGAGGTGAGAATGGTAAAACGAACAGTGGACCCACATTATTTATAGCTGAAGTCCCTCCCTCCATCCCCGACATCAAAACCAACATTTCAAATGTGTTAATGTATACTTCCTGTCGAACAGTATAATGGATGTTATATTGTCAGCAAGAAAACAACACTGTAAAGGTTAATCATCTCGTTAAGTTTGGCCTAAACAAGTGGAGAATATAAACATAACAGTGCATTCTCTCTCTGACGGGGTAAAGCGATATCCCGCTTTCGTCCAACAAAATGCGCGTCTGTGTCTCATTTGAAAAGAAATGAAATGGCATTAACTTATTGTTTATGTAGAAATCTCTGTTTTTGTTTCTTTTTTGTTATTTAGCTGGAACGATGAATGCGTGGGCCATAAATGTTAATTCTTATTTTCTCATCGGAAGTTTCGTGTGCAACCTTTAACAGTCGGGCGGTAACGAATAAAGAGCATATACAATTGGAGTATTTGTCATTCTCTGTAAGGGGCTAATTGATCTTTTGAGTTTCTGTGTATATTTTGGTTAGGCGGTTGTAACAAGACAAGCCAAAGAGACAACTAGTCTGACCGAGCACTGCATGTTGCCCCGATTATGACCTCGACTCGCCCGCGTGTCTGAATTTATACGAAGCTGTATTCATTTGAAATGTTACGTTCAACCGTTTTACTGACCGTTCTGAAAGAGGAGGCGGCCTTCGCAATTTGCACACACCAACGTTTTATGAATTCTGATAATATATTTATCTTTGGGGAAACTTTTGGTAATGAAGATTATTCGTAGTCTCAACCGAATGTTCACAAGACGGCCGAGTTTCCTTGGAGCGCAAACAAAAAATAATAGATAATCATTTACAGCATTCTTATTGAAGTCAAATATTCTATATATTTTTTTAATTACTTAGCCAGTAATTTAAACTGTAGAATAGATGGTGCATCCCCGACATCAAAACCAACATTTCAAACAGTTGTTGTTGTTCAAACAGTTGTTTAGGATTAATTGGATGATAGGTAGTAGTAGCTAGAAGCTTTGAATCTGTGGGTTCGTCAGATGTCACCTCATCACCCTCAACTTGAAAATTCTTGATGATCTCCTTATGCTTCATTTCTTTCAACGTCTGATTCCACAAGTCGGAGACTTCTTGAACCAAATCCTCTTCAACAGATTGGGTCGACTTATGTTCAAAGGGTGGTGTGTTCAAAATGGTAGACTCTGAGTTTTGATCACCAGATGATGAAGGTGTCAATATCCCTTGACGCTCAAGGTCTACCAAAATCTCATCCCATAAGTTGTCCATATGACGGTCAAACTCCATGTCAAGAGGTCTGAATGTATATGGAAAATAGGATAATAACACATATGCATATTGTTAAACGAGAAGAAATGATTTCCAACGTCATAATTCTTTAGCTATTTATTTTCATAATAAGGAGTGTAGATTAAGGTGCGATAGATAGCTACATTAATATGGATGAATCATATATAGACAATGTTCATCGAAACATTAAATTCTTTAATGGTAGTTGAATTGAGTTCAGGGGGCAGAACTCTTTACTCTTCCCTTTCGTTATAGAGTTATTTACCTTACATCATCACCACCGTCAAGGATGTGTTCACTCATGCCTGGAAGGAAAAACAACTTATTATAATGAACTTGTGTGGAGTAATTAGTGAAAAGCAATTAAGGGGAAAGATTATTAATCAAATTAATTCTTATTATGCATAACTGGAGATTGCTCTAGGTCACCGTAATTACTTATAAGATAATATAGAGAGATATGCTGTGATACTGATGTATGCTATGATCACATAGGTTCTAATGGCGTTTGTACTCCATGTGCAAGATATTTTATCTAGTAAATACAATACCCATATCTTTTATCCTGAATATCATTTCATACACAAACGAGACGTCTACACAATCCAGTTATGTTTCACATATCTCAAATCAAAATAAACAAAAGAAAGTTTTCGATTTTACTTAGGATCATGCCCATTTATAATGATATTTTTAGGAGGATATTTTTAGCTTCACAAGTACCTTTAAAATGTTAGACACTTTTAGTCAATTTAAAGGAGGCATTCATTTATAATTTTATGGCTGTTGTGATAACATATGTAAGTGAACATGTTTTTCCCGTATCTACAAATCTTGAAGATCCATAATATGTATACATAATTTTACAAATAATCTGATCCGCACTTGTTAAAATTTTGTACATTTGTGTTTTATATTATATGTATTTTATTACTGTGTTTTATGGGAGACTGTTTTGGACCTCATGTCCGTTGGCTTCTATAGTGATTACATGTTTATGTAGATAAGTTTTACCTGTATATACAAATCTTAAAAGCTGCTCCAAATGTATACTTAATTTTAAAATAATCTGATCTACACTCGTTATAATTTTACACAGTTGTTGTTTTTTTTTATTTATATATTGTATGTTACACTATGTTGTGTGAGAATGTGAGACTTGATCTCGTGCCAGTTGGTTCCGTCTCTGAATGAAATAAAAAAATTAAATGCTTTCAATTGGTGTAATATATCCACCTATGGTTGGTTGTTAATTAGGAATTTTGATGACGGTTGATGATTTCGAAAGTATATATACTGTAATAATTTTAACAACGTCATGCTGACTTAACATAATTTGTTTCTAGAAAATTCTTTTTTAATTCTTTTAATTTTTAATTCTTCTGTTATCAGTTCACAAAAGTGACTTCTCATGATGATTAGACAACATTCCTTCAAGAATATTCGATATATTTTTTTAAAGTTTGCTATATAAACTCCTGCGAGCTCTTCTATTCTATCAACACTTGAGAAGATCAGCCAAGACCAACAGCCAAGACCAACAGCTCGAAATGGATTCGTGAATATAAATTTTTTCCATATGCAAAAAAGGCTATATATCAATAATTCTAGTTTAAATTGAATCTGGTATTTGCATGAGGATGTAGGCATTTATGTCTTTATATACATAGGTATACTATCTCTTTTTGAATTTGGTGATAATACTGTTATATGGAAAATGGAATAGGTCTTTGGATTATGAACGCGGATATTCTCTAATGGACGACGGCTGGATTATGAATGACGGACTAGACGCTTGTAATTTGTCAGACATATATACTTTTTAAGCAATAACAATTCATAATATATATTTTAGAGTCAAAGAAGTAGTGGAAGCGGGTGAGCAAACGGAGCAGATGGAAAATCCTATGATGTAAATATTTTTGTTATATTCACCAATAAGTATTTCACATATTCACATATATTTTATTACATGATGAATAGCGAACTTATTACTTGTTTTCTCTCAAATTGTATTATTCATTACCGAATTTGAGCTATTTTGTTTCAAGTAATTTAGTCAATGAAAATGGTTTGACTTGAATCAATGAAGGTTATATATGAACCATATAGGACATTAGCCACTAGAGTTAATCTATACAATTATAGACCGGGTGATATTTCGTTATAGAAACCCGCAGGATGGAAAATCATTGGTGTAAGTCATCTTGACTTCTTTGAGCTCACTCATGCCTATATTACAGTAGCAGCATTCTATTGTAGTAGTTTCAAATTTATATTTTACAAATTATATTTTTGTGAAATATGATGAATGCCTTTTATAGAATATTTAGCAATGATAGCTTAGTACAATTATGTTAAGATTCAAATTATATGTATTCAATCGTGCATTACAAATACTCCAGTGTTATCTCGTTTGAGAAGCATGCGCGGCAAAGAACCTATCACGTAGGAATTTTTTACTCATATAATACAATATAATATCAAACTCTCTGGTCATGTTATGGAGTTAATTGTCTGTTCTACTCAAATGATTCTACATATTCATTCTGATTTTCAACACCTTACCATGTTCATCAGTATCTTAAACACATGTTTGAACTGAAATGTTAAATTTGTAAATTTTAATTGAAATATATACATATATGTATATATATATCAGATGTTGATTGCATGTTTTTGTCAATGCTAACATGTTAGTATTATGCTAATGTATCTTATCATAGTATATCTTGTAACTCTACAACTACTCCCGTTATATCCAATTGTAGACACGAGGATGAACCCCAGGGAGCTTGTGAGAACAAGGAAGCTCCCCAAAACGGGGAGGGAGCGCCCCAAAGTGTGGAGGGGCGGGTGGGTTCACCCCTGGAGAAGCTAGGTATGTATTTTTTGGTTAATATATATATAAAACTAAAAAATAGCATGATATGTACATTGAATAATACAGATTAGTTGATCGTCTTGCATGAGTAATTTTCTAAAGCTGTTCGGTTCATGTACTTTTTGTTTAGCCTTTAACATGATTTATGCCCCCCGGACTTATAGTAATTAATTGGTTGTCTTGCATGGATAATTCTCTCAACTACACACTTTATGTAACTGGTTTGTAACTTAATATCTATATTATATCAAGGTGAGAGTAATATCATCTCATAGGTTCGTTTGTTTTTCTTATATTTGAAGACGACTGTTACAAATGTTGATGAAATTAAAGGAGGAGAATCATCACTTAAAAAAAAAGTAGCCAAGCTGGAAAGGGAGATGTACGTACATTGTTCTTTCTTGAATAAAACTAGTTTTTAAGTTGTTTTTTTCTCTATGTGATACATGCTATTGAGAAACATGAGACCAATACAATATGTGAAATTTTGAAGTTGTATGTCGACTGTAGTAAGAAACTGAAGGAGATTGAAGTAGAATAAAATTGAATTAAATGTACTGTTAGGTATAATAAGTTTCTTCTTTTTTTTTCACAGAGAGCACTCGATGATGCACTGGGGCGAGCTCGGCATGATCTCCCTCCACATGCTCGTAGGAGAGTGAGAGGGAGGTGTGGACATGACACACAGACAGTGCACATCGCGATATAGTATATTTTGATAATATATATTATATAATAATCAATGTATTTAATCAATTATTATATAAAAAAGACTAGGGAGAGTTAATAATTATACTCTATGATCGTGGGAGAGTGAGAGGGAGGTGTGGACATGACACACATTACACATCGCGATATATTATATTTTGATATTATAATAATATTCAATGAAAGTATTTCATCAATTTTTATATAAAAAAGTCTAGGGAGAGTTAATAATGTAATAATCGAGGAAATTATCGCGATATAGTATATTTTGATATTATATATTATATAATAACCAATGAAATTTAATCAATGTTTTATCGTACAAAAAGACTATATGCTCGTGGGAGAGTGAGAGGGAGGTGTGGACATGGCACACAGAGCACATCGCGATATATTATATTTTGATATTATATAATATTCAATGAAAGTATTTCATCAATTTTTATATAAAAAAGACTAGGGAGAGTTACTAATGTAATAATCGAGGAAATTATAAAAAAAATATATTATATATAAAAAATGTGTTGTCCATTTAATTGATCTATTATTTATTTATCTATTCTTACTAGTTTTAGAGGTTGGCTCGAGAAATGAAAATATGTTATAATGGTCTATTTCAGTAAGCTTGTATTGTGATGTTAGAGAGGAATTCAGCGTGACTTGGCATATGCATGGAATGGATGTGATTGGTGATGAGGTGGTAGAGATGGATAGAATGTAATTATGAAGATAGACACAATTGTGGTTAATAGTAGACAAAGATATGTCATGGTGACCGTGCAAATGCAAGAATTTAAGTTTGCGAAGTTAGTTCTCCAAACCTGTGTTAAAATCCGACGATCACATGAGAGAATCTTCTCGAACATGTACATGTAGTGATATCATAATGATACCATGAATAATAGAACGTGAGCTGTGGTGGTTTTGTAATGTTGTGGAAAGACATCATCACAGTGAAACGTTGAACCCATGTTAATTCACCATCATGTTATCATCATCAGAACGTGGACTCGAATGCGAGTTTGGAACATATGCCAATTTCTCATCATCATACAGTAGGCGAAGCGTTCAGTTGACAGTGAGCGCATTCTTTGTCCTCACCTGTGCTACCATGAAGAGTATCCGTCGCCCAACGTGAACCTGTGGTAGTGTTGACCGTGTGACCATGTCTCATCATCATCATGACGTCATTAAAACGTGAGGTCGAATGTGTAGCATCAAGACGCTTTGTTGACGTTATCATCTCAATGACAGAAGAGCTACGGGAATAGGCACAGATTCAAGGCTGACATCACGATGATAATTTGAACCTGTGTTCATATCACTAAGCTAATTAAATGAGCACAGTATTTTAGTCTGACGTTACGATGACGTCAGCTGACTTCATCATGAACCTGTGCTCACTAAAACTGAAGAAATGAGTAGATGGATGAACCTGTGCTCGTATCACTATAACTAATGGAATGAGCACAGGTTCAAGTGTGATGTCACCATGACGTCAGATATGACGTCATCGTGACGTCACACTTGAACCTGTGCTCATTCCGTTAGTTATATACTACTAATTTCAAATGTGTATGAAATATAAATAAATAAAACACGGGATTGTTTCTTGCATGTGTGAGGCGGCCAAAAGCGGTCCTATATTATCTCTCCGCAGTGAAAGTAAACAACAAAGGAACACCTTTAAAATTCGAAGACACCTTTCATGGCAAAGTTTGGAGCAATACAGAACATATTTTTAATTGGATACGTGAGACGTACCTGAATTTTCAAAATCTTGCTTTGAACTTCATGGTTTTATTAAAGATGTGAATACGTGCGAATTCATGATGTCTGAGGTCAAGATCATAGGTCAAACGTGAGTGCAGTGACAATAGTCAGGAGAACTCTAGTAAAAATGCCGACGATGTGGGTGTAACTGAAAATATTTTCGTTTCGTCGTTTTCTTCCTTTTTACAAATAAAAGTGTTTTAAACTATTTTAGTTCACATAAAGATAATCATTTTCTATTTTTATTTCTGTCGGAAATAATAGGATATACATAACAAAGGATATGTGACGACAATACGGAAATAACTCCTGGTGGGCGATGGTAATCAAGCTGAATTTTTTTTTCAATCTAAAACCTGCCAAATCAGATTTTTCTAGTAGTTTACATACTGAAATATCAGCCTCGAAAATATTACGATGCTCCATTCTATAAAAACGGAGATACGATTGATCAAAAGGTGCTCCTCGGCCTGATTTGGTATTGTTGAGGCATTTACAGTGAGGATTTTCTCATATAGCAAAAATATGACACATCAAACCAAAAATATTTTGTCAAACAATATATTAGGAAGTTTGTTTATTGGAAAGAACCACGAATGGTTTTGGTTTGAGGTGTCATGTTTTTGCTACAGCAAAAAACTCTTCATGAAAACGCCCCAAATTACCAAAATAAGCCAGGGAGCACATTTTGATCAATCATATCTCCATTTTTATGCAATTCAACATCGCAGTTTTTTCGAAGGGGCTATTTCAGTGTGTAAACTTAAAAAAAATCTTATAAAGCAGGTTATGGAGCGAAAAAAAATCGGCTTTATTACCATCACACACAAATGAGTTTTTCGTATGTAAACGTCACATATCCTTTGGAGATCTGACCAAAAAGTCGACAAATAACTTTTTTTCAGAAAATGACTCCACTGTGACGTATAGAGGGCGATATGACCCCCCTCCCCCCAAATCGCCGAGGTCAGGTACGATTAATACCCCCAAATCAGCCAAGTCCAGTAGGAAAAATAACATCGTCAGGACATTCAGAGGATTTCTGGAATGAATCCGAATTTCATGAGCCTTTGAGTTGCATTTTCATTTCCAAACATTTTGAAGGATCTCTTCTCATGATACTGTGTAGACCCGAGTGTAGAAGCGAGTAATCTCAAATTCTATATGTCCTTATAGGTTAGGGCGATTCCGCTCTCTAAAATGGAGGTAAAAACGGTCGTTTTTGCTCAATAACTTTTGATTTCTTCTTAACCAATGCTACAAAACATCAGGCGCCTTAATTGATCTATTGTTCCATGTCATAAAATTAATTTACCATTTAGAGAACCAGCCAATGTTGGTTAAACAGTGTGACAGATGTTGTCCTATTATTATGCAAATCAGATAGATGACAATTTATTTTTTTACTACCATTTGATGCGGATATATATGTCTGTGTGCACCTCAAAAGGATTTTGCTGAATTCATTATGTGAACTGATTTATTGAACAAAAAACGACCATATTTACCTCCATTTTAGAGAGCGGGATTGCCTTAACCTGAAAAGAGACGCTATATTTGCTTCGTTTTTAGGTTCTGCCATACATCGTAATGGAGCTGTTTAAGAGTCTACCTGGATTGCCCGGACTATTCATAGCTTCACTCTTCAGTGCTTCACTTAGGTATGTCACATTTCATCTGTTCTCTATGTTTTATATATGGACGATTTCACTATGTTGAACATAACGATATCCAACAATACCTACCCCGTAGTTACATTGTATCTTGTTTATGTATGTATTCAGATTTTTTGTTGTATGGATGCGTTTACAACTTGTAACTTGTGTCTAATTCCGCTTAACCCGGGGCTAGGGGCCGTATGAACTCACGTACTTCAAGATCCCTATGGGGCACATATGAATAGTCACAATCAAAGCGTGACTGAGATACATCATTTTCTGGATGACTGTATCTGTTCTCTTATGAATATAACTATATGCAGGCGCTTTCAAAACCCGATCCATTCAAACCCGTTCTTTCTCATTCACCAAACGCTATATAGACGATCTTCTCGCTTTGGATAATCGCTATATAAATGACGCAGTGAAGGATATATATCCACCTTCACTGGATTTGAAGGAAACTACAGATAGCCAAACAGGCAAATCATATTTAGATCTATATCTCTATAAAAATGAAGCAGGCATTCTCTCTCGTCGACTTTATGACAAAAGAGATGATTACAATTTCGACATCGTAAACCATCCTTTTCTGGATAGTAATATTCCAGTAGGACTTGCCTATGGCGTATAAATGTCTCGCCTAGTAGCATTTGCTAGATCCTGTGTTAAATGTGACGATTTTAATCTACGTCACAAAACATTGTTGCAGAAACTTATAAAAAAGGGCTATTCCAACAAGCGCCTCCGCTCAAAGTTTCTCAAATTTGGCGATACATATCGCATGCTGATAGCAAAATACGAGCGTAGCATGCCAGATCTATGGCGTTATGTTTCGTAACTTGTGTCTAATTCCGCGTAACCCGGGGCTAGGGGCCGTATGCACCCATGTACTTCAAGATCCTCATGGTGTTCATATGAACAGTTACAATCGAAGCGTGACTGAGATACATCATTCTCTAGATGACGACTTTACTACAATTATTATAGATTATGAATACTGATCAGCGATACGGATTTGATATTTTTGGAACATCATAATGCCTTGCCGCATCATGGAAAATTGTTGACCGCTTCTCCATTGCATGAAACTAGTCTATTTTCATGTATACTATGATT
>JAVTVY010010294.1:0-48012 GCA_036873755.1 Hanleya hanleyi | reverse complement strand
ACAACCTCCCCACAGCGCATGCTCCATTTCGCAGGCTCCATTATCATCCCTGCCACCAATAGCGGAAGTTGACCTTTACTACGTTGCTATGACGTATAGGGGAAACCAACCAGCGCGCGGTTCAGTTTGAATCCGGCCGAACAACTCCTTTAGTGTTGCACATGAGCGAACTACTTTTCATATGCTCTCTCCAGATAAACAGAAAAAATTATCTCCAGATAATTCTTTTTAACGCTAGGTCATCAGAGGTATTATGCAGACTTGAAAAGTAATCGAAATGTTCGGTAAACATCTATTTTACTATATATGATGTCACTTCCGGCGATGTGCGCGAAGGCCCCGAATCCGGTCCAAAAATCTGACTGGTGGCTGGGGTGTTATTAGACCCCCAGCGAGGTGGTTGGACAGAGGAAGGTAGAACAAATAACACACGTTGATTAATATAGTTTTCATTGTTGAGATGAACATTTACGTGAAACTTCGAATTGTTGTGGGAGCTGAACTGGCCGACTTTACTACATAAATGTATATCAATCTTGCCCTGATGTTTATAGACTCGATGTGAGTGGACGTAAATCAGGCTGGAAATCGTTTACCAAAGATGGTCTTCGCTTCGATCATGTCTATAGCAATAAATGTCTTGACGTCATAATTTAACATGGAATCGCATTAAACCCGTTTTTTGTAAGACTGGCCTGGCGTTGATTAAAAGAAAGCTGCCACAAGACCAGATTTCTAGAAGCCAGGTATTACTGGTATCCAAGGATTATCGTCCCAGATAATCTGATATAGAACGGATAGATAACAAGATAAAATGAACGATATAATGACGATGACATTCTGACAAAGATGACAAACGAGTATTTTCTGTTGTTGCACATCGTTTTGATAATACCGCTTGGATGTTGTGTCTACTATGGTTGGATTGGTTAAACGGGTGTGTTCACTACTCGGTTTAGTTGTCCCGACTTGTGGAAGCAACAGGAGTTTGGTATACAGTAGAACTATATCCTGAAGATAGTATAAGTTAATAAATATCACACAGATAACGCATCAAATCCTCATAAATCAAGAATATGTTAGTGAAATATTGGTCCGAATTGATATTGATAGTGATCACAATGGTACGAAAGGTTGGTATGCTACAGAGGTCATATATTTATCTCGATTGGTTATACTACCATCTCTACCCTAACTGCAGCGTTCATATCTAGTTGAAAATGAAGGTAGTTGTTTATTCACCATTTTCGTTTGAAATATCTTGGAACATCTGTCCGATAACCAGTAATCGATGGTGTCACTAATTTACACAGGTAAACAATGACCCTTTCCACATTACATGTATTATTTGCACCGTAGCATTTTGTACGTGCAATGTTCGTATCGCACCCCGTGTGTGTTGGTTGGTGGAATGCGAATGATTTCTGTCCATTTGTCGCCATGTTTATTTTGGTTACTCCTGGTATTAAAAGATCACAGCTTCTCACACTTTATATTTAAGTCAATTCACTTCAGCAGATGTAACACGAATTGCATTGGCTACACAGATGACGTCATACTGACTTTTTATTTGACCGATTTGTCAGATTTATTTCTATTTTTCCCCTTTTCTTGCGAAAACACATGTGAACTGGAAAACTGTTTAATGTAAAACAAATTAAATTTTAAACATACGAATGCATCATTTCGGGACAAACCATAAAAGTTATATTTTTCTTGGATGTCATGTCTTCTCCGAGAGTCATGTAGATCTACTAAAACACGACGCCATCATGTATTCATCCCGCGAGTTCGTCGTTCCTCGGCGACGGAGAACAGTTAAAGTGGGGACATTAATCCGTAACTAGATTGTCGTTATTCTATACGTCATATATTTCGGAGTCTTTAAGAGATACAATGTATTGTACAGAATGCAGTTCCTTAATTAATGGCTACTGCAAATGTGTGTTAGAGAGAGAGATGGTCTGTTGTTGAAGTCAGGAGTCATATCACAAATAAGTTTAATTGAAGTAGATGGTTATGCAACAAAGACACCCATCATGTAACTGCCAAAATATACATTTGCATTGGTATGAGGCGATAACTGACCATAGATATTACATAACTACAGGCCATTTGATGGATAATACCTTTTTTATGGAACTGACTTTTCGTTGGATGTGATAACGTATGTGTAGTAACAGTCAAAGGGAAATAACTTACACATTCTTATCCACTATGAGGTTGTAAGAGTGCTCTCCCTTACTCCTTTCCTGATCTGTATTGGTCTACCCTCGTTCTGAATATTATTTTATTCTATATATTTTATGTACAACACGGTGGAAGTTGTTCTGATGACAATACAATGGATGTACTTGTGTAACCTGACTTGTGACAGTCTTTGAACAGTATAAAAACGTAGTTTACAACACTGGCGACGAAGATAAAAATCTAGACTGACAACAATGACTAAGTTCGGAAATATCGCTGAACGGTCTGATTAGGAGTCTGTTGGCATCAGAAAAGCCAGGAGACAAACGTTTCTCATAATTAGTGAAACTCGTGACTGATCATCACAATCCTAAACCATCAGCAATTGTTCAGAGGTTCAAATTTCACCGTCGTTTTCGCAATCCAGCCGAATCTGTGGCAACATTCGTGCAGAATTGCGTCAGTTATCAGAGTTTTGTGAGTTTGGTGAATCTTTGTCAGATATGTTACGTGACAGACTTGTTTATGGTATTGGCGAAGATCGCATTCAACGTCGTTTATTAGCGGAACCCAAGCTTACATTCCAAAGAGCATTGGAGATTTCTCAGACAATGGAACAGCCGCTAAAAATGCACAAGATCTACGGTTATGTAGTGGTGCATCTGCCAGCAACGCGAATCATGTACATAAACAATCAGGTACATTTAGTAGGTTGAAAAGTGGAAATCTTTCACAAAATGTGGGGAAATGTTTCCGATGTGGCGGGAAGTCACATACACCAAGTCAGTGTAGATTTAAGGATGCGAAGTGTAGGGACTGTCACCGATTTCGGCATATTGCGGTTATGAGTCCAAATTATCTTGAAGGGAAAAGTACCAGTGGTGGTAAAGTGACGTCTAAACTGTAAGGTCCAAAACGGCGGAAACCGAAAAGCGGGAAGCCTAAGGACAAGCAAAGCAGAAATTTTCACCTGGAAGGTGATTATTCAGATGGGGATGATGATACGTATTCGTTGTTTAATCTGAACAGTAAACGGTCGACGTCATTGTTTGTCGACATCAAAGTAAATGATGTGAATCTGAGGATGGAAATCGTCACTGGTGCATCGCTTTCACTGGTAAGTGAACAAACCTATACAAAGTTGCATGAGGGGAAGAAAGCCCCAGTTCTACACGAGTCACATAGTAAACTTAGAACGTACACAGGGGAACTGATAAACATTCTGAATTGCCACTTCTAGTAGTGAAGGGCAACGGTCAAAGTTTGCTGGGATGTGATTGGCCACTCGCGATTCGTCTCTACTGGAAACCATGGTCAGGGACTAACAATGTGTCTGAATCAAGTGTAGATGTGTTCAACAAATTTCCAGACGGCTTCAAGGATGATCTAGGCACATTGAAGGAAATAAAAGCCAGTATTCATGTGGATGCAAATGCTACTCCGAAATTTTACAAATGCCGTCCAGTTCCGTATGCATTACGCGAAAAAGTGGACGCCGAACTGCAACGTTTGGAGGATGCTGGAATCATAGAACACAGTACAATTCTCAAAATGGGCGGCATTCATTGATTCAGTAGTAGAGGAAGATGGTTACGTGAGAATTTGTGGTGACTATAAGGTCATAGTTAACCAGGTGTCAAAATTGGATGTGTACCCCATGCCAAAGTTCGACGACCTGCTGTCAACACTCGCGGGTGGACAGACTTTTAAAAAGCGTGATTTAAGTCAGGCATATCAACAGGTATGTTTAGACGAGGAGTCAAAACATTACACAACGATAAACACTCAACATGGACTTTTCCAGTGTTCTAGGCTTCCGTATGGAATATCTTCAAGTCCAGCCGTTTTCCAACGATCAATGGAAAATCTGTTACAAGGAATCCAAGGAGTGGTTGTCGACATTCTGATCACAGGAAATACAGAACTTCAGCACCAGCAGAACCAGGAGGAAGTCATGAAATGTCTGCCGGAAGCCGGCCTTAGATTGAAACTTCGTAAGCGCGCTTTCAATGTGCTGGAAGTGATCTTCGTAGGGCACCGGATCGGCATAGAAGGCATTCACCCAGTCGACGACAAGGTCAAAGCCATCAAGGAGGCTCCATCTCCAACCAATGTGAGTGAGCTGAAAGCATATTTCGGTATGTTGAACTATTACAAAAAAATTCTACCCAAATGCTCGACGACATTGTAACCATTACATCACCTGCTGAGGAAAAGTGTGAAATGGAAGTGGGATAAAGGTCAACGTGCTGCATTTCAAACTTCGAAAGAAATGTTGCAGTCTGACAAGTTCTTAGTGCACTTTTACCCAGCAAAAGAAATGGTACTGTCGACAGATGCCTCGCCATATGGGATTGGAGCCGTACTCTCTCATATAATGCGGAACAACTGAGAGAACCCGAAGCAGGCGAAATGAAATATCAACATGATCAGAAAGATCGTATCGTGTCGGTCAACGATGCTGTGTATGTGCGAAACTTCTTTAAGAGCCAAAAATTACTTCCTGGAACTGTCATTCACAAGCCAGGCCCACTGTCATTCAACGTGAAGTTGGAAGATAGTCGCGTCATTCTTCGTCATCTGGATGATGCGAGAGTTCGGTATGATCCAGGTGACTCGGAGCCGTCACAACGTAAGTGTCTTCCGGAATCTATCAGTACTACGGAGGAGAAAATGGACTGTGGTTCATCTGTACCAATGGTGGCTACGTCCGCCATGGTAGTTCAACCCACTGCGACAAGTCTGGATACACGTGCAAGTCGTCAGCCGGAGGTTATTAATCCAACTTTAATCCAGTCATATTACGTCGTTCCGACCGTGTGCGCAGAATACCAACAAAACTGGATCTGTGACATTGTTTCTCTGATCTACATACATGTAGTGTGTGTGTGTTGTGATACAGTATTGAACCAACAGTTAGTTAGTCTAACAGTTAAAAGCTCAATCTTAGTTGAAACTGTTGGTTGAATGTTTAAGTTTTGTTTGAACATTCAAAAACTGTTTGTATCAACAAGAGTAATTTACGATTCTATTGAGTGACATTTGAAATGCATACTGTGGCATGTACGGACTGTTTAACGTAAACTGATAACCACAGACTAGTGCCATTAAGTTACCATTTTGTGAATTATGACAAAATCTGTGCTGAGTTGAACCGTATTAGTCCATGGGCCAGGACCCCAAATTTCACTCATCGGTACCACTCGAGGTGGCAAATTCTAGTATAGTTTTTCGAAGAGGTACATGTATGTGGATGTTGTCCATATGTGATAACCGTTGCAGATCGGTAGCTTAACGGTAGCAAAACACACTTTCTTAACCCCACCCCTGCTCGTATTCCGAACTCAAAGAATGGGGGCAGGGGAATGGTTCCTCGGGTATATTAGTTATTTATGTCGCTGAAGAGCTGAAACTTCACATACTTTTTGGTAAGGGCCTGGTCCATTAGCACAAGTTAACATACCTTAATATTACCGTTGTATAATGTCATAGTGACGTAATAACATGTGGCAGCATTTATTGTCGAAATTTCGGTTGCTTTTCCAATTGTTTTTTCCGATTCTGCTGGCACCATGTGACGTATCAACTTTGATAAATGCTCTTTGAAGAGGTATTTGTATGTAGGTTTTGCCCATATGTGCTAACACTTGCAGATCAGTAACGTAGTGGTAGTTACGGTGCACTTTCTGAACCCTCCCCCATCACATTGTGCACCCACTTTTGGAGGGTGGGGTATAATTTCTTGGATATTTTAATTATTCCTGTTGCTAGAGAGCTATAACTGTTCAACTCTTGCATATGAGGTATTCGCCTTCTGTAAACAAGTTAACTAGGTTTGAAATGATAATTTTGATGACGTAAAAGTGACGTCATAGAATGAGTAATAATGTATTTTTAAATTTGTCGATACTTTCGAAAAAAATTGCTGGTAAATCTTGAGGTAACAGATTCGGTTCATTTTTTTGTAAGGGTATTTGCATGCAAATGCTATCCATCTGGAGAGCCGTTGTATATCGATAGTTTACGGGTTGTTATAGTACATTTTCCGGACCCTACCTCTTTCTGTATTCTCAACCCAAGTTTGCAGGTAGGGTATGGTCCTTCCGATATTTCCATTATGGTTAGATAGCTGAAAAGTACCAACCTGTACCTCCATGCCCGTTTTTATTGAAGCATCTATTGAAACCTTCATCTGATGCTGTGATGACGTCATCGCGACTGAATAATAATGATGATAATTTTGGGGTTATTTTATTTTCTCATTTTTACTTGAACCAAATGAAGTGGTAAATCCTGTTATGTTTCTTTGAAGAGTGTAAGCGGCCAAACAGTGGCCGTACGTAACACATGGAGAAGGACAATTAAGGACATATTCCAAGATATTGTGATATTTCCATTGATTCTCATCTTGACTACCAATCGTCTTTCCTATCCGTATCTTCCCACCATATTTTGTTCTTCTGTCATTATTGGTATGAATCTGAAGAAATGGAATTTTCCTCTTAATCTACCATACTCGGCCTCCAGACTTTTGTTATAATTGCAATTAACTTGATGAGTACATATACTTTCTCAATTTACAAATGCTACAACATATGGTCACCCTTTATGATGAGCTAATGTTGGCCACCTTAGAATTTGCATCGTTTTTAAGATGTTACCTTTTCTTTCCATCTTGGCCACCGATTGTTTGCTAATCCAGGTTGGTCAACGTGGTATCCCAGCAAATTTTGGGCTTTAGTCCTGCAAACGCGTTGAACGGGTAATCCACTCGGTGGTGCCAACTGCGAATTTGTTTCATAGCCAGAGATGGCCATATCTGTTAGATGTTTGTATTTGAAATGCAATGTTTGCTTCTTAACATGCATAAACATTGTCCTTTTAGAGCTTTTCTCTATGGAACATGAAAAATATCAGCGTTGATGCAGAGAGTATGCCTACATCGTCAGCTGCAGAGACGGATAGTTCGATAACAATGTTCAGAAATTATTTCACTTCCAATCAAACTAACTGCCCATATGCCATTATGATGAAATGATTTGCCTAAAACTTAGGCACATGGATGATCAGGCAGTTTGGAAATATTGGTTGGAAGTTGAATGTAGCTAAATCCTTTAAAATCGTGTCTGTGACAGGTTTAGCTCTTCAGATAACCATACACCATTATATAAACGATGAATGGTGCCTGCGTCATTAAAACTCCAGGATCATCGCACTAACCTGCCCTAACTACACATTCATGGCCTGTTCTGGATATTTGTGATGGTGATACTATCGTGTATAACACTCAGGGAATTTCTGCATCAATGATCGAAAGCCCTTATTCACAAGGCACCAATCACTCGAACTTCTACACAGGCATAGCAAGGTAGTATTTTATGCAAGGAAATTTGACAACAGTTTCGAATGATGCTGAAATTGAAGACATCATGATGTTCGTTTCATTAAATCTGGTTGAACATTCATATGGGTCATATACTAAAATCTCCATCAGCCTCATCATTACTGTTGACAATTGTCGATTTCGGATTGATTCAATAGTTAATACCGGTATCCATTTTACATCACATACCATGCAATTATGGTTAGAAACGATTTCCAGCTGACAAAACCTGGTCAGACGCATTTTATTGAATTGAACAGAATAGTCTCTAGATTTGAATTCTTTGTGGCTTTGGTGGTTAAATCTTATACAATCCCTCTGTCTCTTCCATCCACTGACTGTACCCTATTTAATACCACACCGAAACGCGGTGGTAAAGTAACCTGAATTTGTCTACGTTGAAAACTTGACACGAACATCGCCTGTGCATTCAATCGCCCACGCTGATGTTAGCAATCTACTCCTGCCACATATTCGATATTCTACTCCTTCGATATCTTACTCTAAGATTCTGGTTCCGTTCTTAACACACATTCAAGTTCTCACGCTGGGGCGAGATATTACCAAGTTGCCAGTATGTATTTGGGATGGACACTCAACAATCATGATACATGTTGCACAGGAAATGTACTCTATGCCGAGTTGAAATTGTCAACACAAAATAGTAAAACTAGGTCGACAGTTTATATTTACGCAACACTACCACGAGTTAAATTTGCTCTCTCTCTCCCATCGTTTGCCACGTAATTGCATCGAAGAACCTACTATTATTTAATCTATGGGATATTATCATTGTAATATAACTGTCCTCATTCACCCCCAAATGGCAAATAACACCTACAGCTCACACTTATGTGAGATAAAAGACATGTATATATGTGTTACTCTGGCGAGATACGACGACGTAACTAAACGTTTTATCAGTTTATTTAGCATTTTGTCATAGCATAGGACTAACATGTATAGGGTATAATCGTTTAGCTCTTTAGACATAGATTTAAAGAAAATATCTGGTGGGCCATAGCCCGTCACCCCCAACGTTTGGCTTGGAGTAAGGATAAGGCCAGATTTCATAAAACGAGCTATAATTACCCTATAAGCTACTGAACTTCAAAGGTTATAACCTATGGGTAACAACAACATAATAATACCACTTTAGGAAACATTGATGTAATCTGCTACCTCAAATGGCACCAACTGAACAGGAAGTATGTATTGAAAATGGACTAAACGGCCGACAAAAACCGATTTTCCGTTTATTTTGTTAATTTATGTTTACTGGTTTCTATAAACAAGGACCTAAACGTAGTGTGTGGAAAATTTCAGCCCTCTAGCAGCAAGAATGACAAAAATATGCGAGGAACCATAACCCACCCCCCATATTTGGGTTAAGAATGAGGGCGGGTAGGGTTCCGAAAGTGTGCTATAACTACCCATAAGTTGCCGGTCTGCAACTGTTATCACATATGGCTAACATCTACATAGAAATACCTCTTCAATGAACATGAATCGAATCTACTATGCAAGGCGGTACCAGCAGAATTTGAAAAAATCAATTTGAAAATGGACGAAAAAGAGACAATAAACTGCTCACTGGGTTATTGCGTCACTGTGACGTCACCAAATGATTATGTGACATACTGTTTGTCTCTTTCAATAGAAAAGTACCTATGCCCGTAGTGTGCGAAGTTGTAGATCTTTAGAGTGAAGTATAAGAAAAATATCCGAGGGACCATACCCCACCCCTCAAGTTTGGATTTAGAACTGGGAAAGGGGTAGGGTTGAAAAGGCGTGGTATGCTACCGTTAAGCTACCGATCTGCAACGGTTATCACATATGGATAACATCTACAGACATATACCTCTTCAAAAAACATTACTAGAATTTGCCACCCCAGGTGGTACCAGTTTCGACTCTGGCCCATGGACTATATTGCGATATTCTGTTGTGTTACATTTTTACTAATGCAAAAGTAGCATGTGAACATTCTGTAAAAAACACATTGATTGCACCTGGCGGTTTAACTGATAATCTTAAAGTAAATACGAGGTAAAGTATTTGTGAACTTAAGGTGGGAGGAGTGTGATAACCTATGTTCAGTAACAGTCGAAGGGAAATAACTTTACTTTTTTATCCACTATCAGGTAACAAGAGTGCTCTCCCGTACTCCATTCCTGATCTGTATTGGTCTAGCCTCGTTCTGAATTAAGCATGTTTGTCCTTCCGCCATTTTATTTACAACATCGTGCAATTTGTTCTGATGACAATACAATTGATTTACTTGTGAAACCTGGCTTGTGACAGTCTTTGAACAGTAACAAATATATAGATTACAACATTGGAGACAATCCCAATTATTTCAAACCTCGAAATTGATGCATGTCCTATTATTTAGTTTCTTGCTGGAAGCTAGATACGGGTACAAACTATGATACACGTACATATTATTAAGTTTACATTGACAAACAAGAAATATTCCAATACCTTCACAAAAGCTTGTATAAAAGGTAATTGCTAAAAATGAAAATACGAATGGGAATATCCTCTATTATAAATTTATCAGTTATATGTTCACAATGCAAAGGTTGCATTACAGCCCGAAAAACTTAATAATAATCAGAATAAAAAAATAGCTCAAATCCAGCTTTGTTTCGTACAGCGGCATTACATTCGCACAAGGTACCGTATTTTTCCTTCAGTTACCAATAATCATATAGCTTCATTTGACAAGGACTCTGATCAAGTTCTACTCATCACAGGCTCATCAGAGAGAGAGAGAGAGAAAATTAAGGTTTAATGTCGCATTCAGCAATATTTCAGTATATAGCGACGATCAAACAAAATTCTAAGTACTCAAGTCACTCACTTAATTCTCCAACGCATTAAAACATACACACATTAAAACTTATGTAACAGCCCGATTTCTCTCAAATAACCCAAGATGCAATCCTCCCTCATCCGACTAAAAAAATGTTCCAAAGTAGTCACTCAGTCAAAAAACATCTCTTACAATCTTAAAATCTATGCATTCGATAAGAATATGTCAAGGACAACTAGTCAAAGAACGGAAGAGACCGATGGGTCTACTTCATCGACAGAACCCAGAAGTTCGACAACCGCTCCAAGTAACACAGATACCAATCCATCTACTCAGTCCGCTGCGATAAAATCTACGTTCGACACCCTACTTACAGGTACGAAACAACACGTGAGGTGGCTACGGGCCATGTTACTAAGGTTACATAACTTAATAGAATTTAAAAAATAATGTTTTCATAGGAGTGCTAAATCGTTATTTTACGCAAGTTTAGTGTGGGAAAGTTCGCCCGCGCCCTAAGATTTATAAACATTCCCACACTAACCGTGCGTAAAATAACGATTTAGCACGCCTATGAAAACATTATTTCTATTCTGTTGCACTACTCAAATTGATTATCAACAAAGGTTACAACGAAAGGTTGAAAACATATTTAAACTTTGACAACCTTACTCTCCTTCTTTGAAAAAAACTCGTCCACTGGATGTCGGGACGATGCTCCCGTCTCGGTTGGCATCGTGCCAATGTCAATGGACGAGTGTATGTGGTCTTTCAAATGGGCAGTGATTTTGTCAGCGGAGTCAGCTTTTGGGAAATTACTTCGATATATGCCTATTTGTGTCGCTTTGTTAATCAATTTTCCGATGGAAACAACAGTTAAACTTGAGAAGGAAATTTCATCTTGTTACGAGCCCACCAAATATGACGAAATCAAACAAAATATATAGAAAGTTATCCTTCCATGGGAGTTTTTTTAATGGCTGTATAGTGGTGCCCATTTGAGTCGGGACTAGGAATCGTTTGATATGCATTTAACATTATTTTATGTGAATGAACCGCGCAAAACGGACAAACTCACAACTCTTGGTTGATGCTTGGGGTATATTGAACCTATTGAATTGTGTGTTGTTTCAAGCGACCAGTGCGGGTTGGCTTGGTATTGTGGCCGTTTAATTATTTGAGGTTTTTAAAGTTATTCTAACAATTATCCAATGGCTTCTCAAATTTCGTTTGATCGCTCCCTTGCAATATATGTACTACAGTCATCCATGGTATATTTCATATATCACACCAGACCTCTTTTCCCCGGATTAGGTCGAAAGAGGCGGAGCTCCACACTCATTGATCATCAGATAAAACAGTTACATGACAGACACTCGACAAGGTATGTGCTCATGGGGGTGGGGGAGGGGGGGGGGCATACATTGTCACGCATCATCATGTAACTCTACATAGAGAATATTTTGATTCTCTGCGTGAGATATCTGATACGCAGGAAGAATCTTTGGTGTTCCATTCGGATCAAAAGCTGTTTTAGGTCGCGTCTGTTAATCAGATGTAAAAGCCTCTTTTAATGACCGACTCCCTTATACATGTAGATTTGGGAAGGTTTAGGCGAAAAAGATGATATATTTCAGACACCTTCTCTTCAGGTACCAATGTTACTGATAATACAAGCATTTATATTGGAGTGGTGGAAAGTGGCATGTGTTTCAGAGACCCCCGTTTCAAGAACATGATTATAAACGACGTTGATGGATGATAGAATCAAGCAGGAGAATTAATGTGATGAATTGAAGGTGGCATAACAATCCCCTCATTCCTATGAATTTGAATCTCAAATCCCACCGGTATTTGAAACGAATTGTTGCATTTTCTTTGAATTCCATTTTATTGAGATAAAAATACCCAACAAGGAGGAAATTTCGAAAAAATATCAGTAGCTACTATCTCTTCAAACTACTAAAACTGTTTTCAATTCCACAAACGCTATGCGTGCATGGAAACGAAACGACCATTATCGGTAACGATCATTGACGCTTGACTTTTCCACACACGACGGCTGTTCTAAGGTGCTCGCAGACGAATGATTTGCTAATCAAATTATGGAAATATGAAGAAATAAAACAGTACCGATATACTCCGGGCCCTCGGTGGTCGAGTGGCCAAAGGCGCTTCGCTGGTGATCGCTAGCCTCACACCGCTGAACTGGCACGGGTTCGAGTCCAGCTCGTCCATGTGTGAAAGTTTGTCAGTTACTTGTTAAGGACGGCGGTTCTCTCTGGGTGGTTCTCCTCTGTCAGCCAAACTGTCACCATAAGAGTGAAACATCCTTAATTGTGACATTAAGCCCCCCCCCCCCCCCCCCGGGTTAATATGATTAAAAACCCTACTATAGTGTAATGAATAATTGTTCTTTTGCCCGAAACTTAATTATTTGATATGGTATAATTGGTATGATATAATTCCTCATACTACAATCTTTCGCAATTGCATGCAATATATAGACCCGTTTTACCAGGGTTATAAAATTTTCTTGATTTTCGTGTATCATATGTTATGTCCTGATAGGGGACAATGCCCAACAGACTGAGGCCAAATCTCAGTAGGGCCAGTAATCAGCCGATAGATTCATGTACTCAAATCGGGAGGACGGAACCGATGTATCTACCCGACCGACAGCATCCACGACAATGCTATATATCAGAACATCGACTACCACTCCAAGTAACAAAGATACCAATCCGTCTACTCAGTCTGTCGTAGCTGTGATAACATCTACCACCAATACTCCACTTACAGGTACGCAACAACATGTTCGTCTCCTTGTATACTTTCGAAAGCTACATGGTTTAGTTAGCTTTACATCCAATATAAGTTACCCATCTAGGGATGCGTCTTTTCTTCTAGCGGGAGCCGGGAGTGGGGGGAGTCGGGGGGGGGGGGGGTAGCGGTGCCTACCAACTGTCCGATCTGGAACTCTGGCCAGCGCAATCGGAGGGCGAATCGCTTTTTCCGGTGCTTGTGTCGCCATATGGATCATCTATAAACGAAGGTCAGAAAAAATGATTTCATGCTGATATCACCGAAGCGAATTATTTCTTAACATTATAACCAGATGTCGACGTCGTGAGGAAGGCGCGTTTATGCCTAGTACATTTAGGACAGTTTATATACAATTATGATTTGAGAGACGAAGAGTAACTATCCCAAAAAAGGTAATGCTTTAATACGTCTGTACATTGTTATAGAGAGGTCCCAGCCAAGAAAAAACTAACATTTTTTCCGGTCAAAGTTTTCTCAGGGGTTCCGTCATCCTTGACTTATACCCTTTCAATTTAGCTGAGGGGCCACCCTGGATTTGAGCTCAAATCCAATATGGCGGCCAAAATCCAAAATGGCCGCCAATACCCATAGAAACTCACAATTTCCTGCTCGAAAATCAGTTTTCCAACCACAAACTAGGTAATTTTCTTGTCCTACGTAGGGTATGAATAATTAGTTGATTTTGGAATGATTTGTAATTGGTCTGAAAATTCAATATGGCCGCCAAAATCCAAAATGGCGGCCAATGTCCATTGAATCACACATTTTCCTGCCCTAATATGTAGAGCTGGACCATCCTTGGTCCGAATGCGTGCTGTGGGGTGTCATCTTGTAGCTCTCGGGGTGTAGACCCCGATTTGAGGGATATCCATGTTATTTGTGACGTCATCGGTGACGTCATCAATACGAGTAGTAGCGAAAGCGGGCATTTGGTGGGGGGGGGGTGTTGAGGTGTGTTTGGGGTAAAGATGGACCATTCTTGGTCCGAATGTGTCGTGTGGGGTGTCATGTTGTAGCTCTCGGGGTGTAGGCCACGACTTGAGGGTTTTCCATGTCATTTGTAGCGTCATCGGTGACATCATCAGTACGAGTAGTAGCGAAAGCGGGCATTTGGGAGGTGCAATGGAGTGCGTTTGGAGTAGATGACGACCCTTTTCCCATCCAGTTACCTATGAGCGTGAGTGGGTGCGCGCGCGCGTGTGTGTGACTGAGTGAGTTAGTGTGAGTGAGTGAGGGAGTGAGTGAGTGAGGCGTGCACAACACCATTGAGGCGTCCCCAACGCCCGTCTTAACGCATGGACGCACTGACGACGGTGACTGAGTGAGTGAGTGAGTGAGTGGGATCCGACTGGACTAATGTATCTAATGGAGGTTTGTTGAGTGATTGAGGGAACATCCCTGGTCAAATGAACCGTGTGGGGTATCAGTGTGAAGCTCTCGTGGGTCAGACTGACTTATTTCCATTGGAAGTCGCGCCAATCTGCGCATGCGCAGTTGGGGTGTAGTAAGTAAATTGGTCATTTCGGGAGGTACGTGGTGGTCTGTTGAGTGATGAGGGGCCATTTTGGTCCGAATGCCTCGTGTGAGGTGTCAAAGTGAAGCTTTCGTGGTGTAGACCATGACTTGAGGGGTGTCCCTGTCATCCTTGACGTCATTCTTGACGTCATCAGTAGGAGTAGTAGCCAAAGTGAGAATTTTGAGGGTAAGAAGTGAGGTGTTTGGGGTAGAGAGGGACCATGTTTGGTCCAAATGGCCCGGTTGAGGTGTCCTTGTGAAGCTTTCGTGGGGTAGAGTCAGACTGGCATGTTTTTTTTAATTTCGCGCCAATCTGAACATGTCCAGTTGTGGTGTAGTAAGTAAAGTGGTCATTCTGGAGGTGCGCGGGGATGGGTTTGAGCGATCGAGGGACCATTCTTGGTCCGAATGCGTCGTGTGAGGTGTCAAAGCTAAGCTTTCATGGTGTGTACCACGACTTGAGGGATATGCGGGTCATCTGTGACGTCATTGCTGAGTTGTAGCCACAAAATGAATATTTTTGGGGTGTGAAGCAAGGTGTTTGGGATAGAAATGGGCCATCCGTGGTCCGAATGCGTCGTGTGAGGTGTCATCCGTGGTCCGAATGCGTCGTGTGAGGTGTCATCTTGTAACAACACCCACCAACGACAAGCTCAATGCTTCAACGCCCTGGCGAATTAGCCCTGAAGCCCTGCGCGCCTATACGTAGCTCTACGGGTGTAGTCCGTGATAAGTACTATTCTGATCGGTTTGTCCAAAAGTAAAGTAACAACAACAACAACATCGACGATTTTAGGTCAATCCTTTTATTATCTCCTCCATCACAGCACATCCACGCTAAGGGAACCACTATGGGTGTGTTTGCAATTCACTTATGCTATTGTCCGAATATTCAGAAGTTCATTGTTCTGATCTCAGAATGATGAGGGACATGAGTTAATCCCTATATGTACAGACGCCACCACAGGCCGCACCGCACCCGCACCCTGGTGTACCCTATACCCTAATGGCTATAGAGTACAGGGTGCACCACCGGTACGCGCACATGCGTGCGATGATGTCACTTCCGAGCTCTGAGCTCCGCAAGCTTTGAGCTCCAAGAGCTCTGCCACATGGGAGCCACCACCAGAACCGGGCTTTGACGGGCGTCAACGACCGGTGGTGGTGGTGTGTGGTAGTGTGTGGTGATGGTAGAACTGGTGTGTGGTGGTGGTAATAGTGGTGTGTGGTGGTGTCTGTACATATAGGGATTAACTCGTGTCCCTCATCATGCTGAGATCAGGACAATGAACTTCTGAATACACGGACAATAGCATAAGTGAATTGGAAACACACCCATAGCGTAGATGTACTGTGATGGAGGGGATAATAAAAGGATTTACCTGTAATCTTTGATGTTGTTGTTGTTGTTATACTTTTGGACTAACCAACCAGAATAGTACTTAGCACGGACTACACCCGTAGAGCTACGTATGGGCGCGCAGGGCTTCAGGGTTAATTCACCACGACGTTGAAGCATTGAGCTTGTCATTGGTGAGTGTTGCTACAAGATGACACCTCACACGAAGCATTCGGACCACGGTTGGTCCATATCTACCCCAAACACCGTCCTTCACACCCCAAAAAATATCCACTTTGGCTACAACTCCTACTGAGGACGTCAGCAATGACGTCACAAATGACCCGCATATCCCTCAAGTCGTGGTCCACACCATGAAGACTTTGCTTTGACACCTCACACGACGCATTCGGACCAAGATTGGTCCCTCAATCGCTCAAACACATCCCCACGCACCTCCAAAATAACCACTTTACTTGCTATACCACAACTGGGCATGTTCAGATTGGCGCTACTTTCAATAAAAAACATGCCAGTCTGACTCTACCCCACGAAAGCTTCACTAGGACACCCCAAATGGGCCATTTGAACCAAACATGGTCCCTCTCTACCCCAAACACCTTAACTCACACCCTCAAAATTCCCACTTTGGCTATTAATCCTTCTGATGACGTCAAGAATGACGTCACAGATGACAGGGACAACCCTCAAGCCATGGACTACACCACGAAAGCTTCACTTTGACACCTCACACGAGGCATTCGGGCCACGAATGTTCCCTCATCAGTCAACAGACCCTCACACACCTCACAAAATGACCACTTTACTTACTACATCCCAACTGCGAATGCGCAGATTGGCGAGACTTTCAATGAAAACAAGCCAGTCTGACACACGAGAGCTTCACACTGATACCCCATACGGTCCATTTGATCAGGGATGGTCCGTCAATCACTCAGCAGACCTCCACGAATACCCAAAATGCCTGCTTTCTATACTCCGGCCAGACTGCGCATGCGCAAAATGATGAAAGCAGACGATACATTAGTCCAGTCGGATCCCACACACTCACTCACCGTCGTTAGCGCGTCCATGCGTTAACGGGCGTTTGGGACGCCCCAAGGGCGTTGCGCACGCCTCATTCACTCACTCACACACACACACACACACACGCACACACACACGCGCATACACTCACACTCACAGGTAACTCTGTCAGGTAGCTGGATGGAAAAAAGGCCGTTATCTACTACAAACGCACTCCATTGCACCGCCGAAACGCCCGCTTTCGCTACTACTCATACTGATGACAGATGACATGGAAAAACCTCAAGTCGTGGTCTACACCCCGAGAGCTACAACATGACACCCCACACGACACATTCGGACCAAGGAAGGTCCATCTTTACCCCAAACACACCCCCACGCACCCCCAAAATGCCCGCTTTCGCTACTTCTCGTACTGATGACGTTACCGATGACGTCACAGATGACATGGATATCCCTCAAATCGTGGTGTACACCCGAGAGCTACAAGATGACATCCCACAGGTCATATTAGGGCAGGAATATTTGAAATTTTCAGACATTGTTTTTAAATATTATTATGAAGTATTTGTTACTGCAGTTATCCAGTGTCATTTAACAGTGTGGTCTACCTACACAAGAAAATTAAACTGATGAAATTAAGGAATCTCTAGACTTGTGGAGGTTCATCTGATTTTGGTTGCTACGGACAGTGTGCACATCATGTAAAGTGAGGTTTCCCGTGTTCATATAACCAGTCGCAATCCAATCACGACTGATATAATCATATTCTGAAAATACTACTTCGAAATTCAATTAGACAAAGTGATGCTGATAAATGGTAAATTAAAACTGATCACCAATGACAACAATCTCCGATTTTAGCTGATTCAATGGACAATGGTCGCCATTTTGGATTTTGGCGGCCATATTGAATTTTCAGATCAATTACAAATCATTCCAAAATTAAGTAATTATTCATACCCTACGTAGGACTAGAAAAACACCAAGTTTGTGTCTAGAAAATTGATTTTCGAGCAGGAAATTGTGAGTTTCTATGGGTATTGGCGGCCATTTTGGATTTTGGCCGCCATATTGAATTTGAGGCCAAATCCAGGGTGGCCCCTCAGCTAAATTGAAAGGGCATAAGTCAAGGATGACGGAACCACTGAGAAAACTTTGACCGGAAAAAATGTTAGTTTTTTCTTGGCTGGGATCTGTCTATTATGACATAACTTAAGATCCGTCCATTACATTAGTGTGTCCATTCGATCAACGCTGGGGTATCACATAGCACCTGGTGACAGATTGACCTTGGAATCTAACAGGGATATTTTGGCCGGACATTTATTTGTTACAGAAAGTTTTTTCTTACAATCAAACATAATTAAAGTTATACGAATATCGGCTATCTTATGACTGCTAGATGGCATTTCAAGGCCCATATGTCTGCATTCACCAAATGTTATAAACACAATATATCTTGCTTACTACTTCTTATATACGTATTGTCATCGATGTATATCCTCCATCTGTGAATTTGATGAACGCTACAAATAGTCCAAGCTCTCACATCAAGGGGCTGCTGGATATCTGCCCTTAATAAACTACGCCACTCTTACAGCAACTGGCTGCTGGATATCTGCCCCTAACAAACAACGCCACTCTTACAGCAACTGCCGCTGGATATCTGCCCCTAACAAACTACGCCACTCTTACAGCAACTGGCTGCTGGATATCTGCCCCTAACAAACTACGCCACTCTTACAGCAACTGGCTACTGGATATCTGCCCTTAATAAACTACGCCACTCCTACAGCAACTGGCTGCTGCATTTACGCCCTTCACAACAATTCACATAGGATCATATTCGATGAAATTTTCAGACATTGTTTTTAAATATTATTATGAAGTATTTGTTACTGCAGTTATCCAGTGTCATTTAACAGTGTGGTCTACCTACACAAGAAAATTAAACTGATGAAATTAAGGAATCTCTAGACTTGTGGAGGTTCATCTGATTTTGGTTGCTACGGACAGTGTGCACATCATGTAAAGTGAGGTTTCCCGTGTTCATATAACCAGTCGCAATCCAATCACGACTGATATAATCATATTCTGAAAATACTACTTCGAAATTCAATTAGACAAAGTGATGCTGATAAATGGTAAATTAAAAATGATCACCAATGACAACAATCTCCGACTTTAGCTGACAGAGTTTCTTTAAGGTTTAAGAACCGATATAGGGGTATTTGTTGTGTACTACTTCACCACTGGGACGTCTTTCATACCGAGTCAAAACCCGGAGCTGGTGAAACAATCGAGCGGTTTTGACGAGGTATGAAAGATGTCCCAGCGGTAATTTAGTGCATAACAAATACCGAAAAGGAGGTTTCAAATCCAATTATAACCACAACTTAATTGAAAATGGACAAATCAATCGATAATAGCTGTCTCGAAACGGGTTCCGTGTTGATGCGGCTGATACGTTCACCTCCCGCCACAAAACAGTGTTGCCTGGCTTGGACGTGCAGCAGTCGTTGACCTATTTAGTTTTACAAGCGAGCGAGAATGCCACAAACTTTGCAGGAGTCACGGTACATCACCAAAAAAAACTATAAAGAGGCTGCCTGGACTTCCAGGGTAGCTTTACGAAATTTATCTACATGTATCTACCTCCTTTTCCGAGTATTACGAAGAAATATTCGTGATGACACAGCTGGCAGTTTCACGCCGACCTGAAACGTCTCGTGCTCGCCATGGGCACCGAGAATGACCGTACGGTGAACATGATGAGCGTTGTCAGAAAAGACCGGACCATTTTATGAACAACAAGCCGTAAGAAAGTAAATTAAAGTATATAATATTTCGATACAGTCTGGAACAGCATTTTACTACGTTTTCTATACATTATATTCGGAAAACTTCCTGTGTTATTTCGGGGGGAAACTGCCGGGCTCTAAAATTTTGCCCAGTGAAAAAAATTGCACACGACACGCAAGACACTGAAGGTTAGACTGTTGCATAATGATTCACTTTACACTGTCAATTTGATGCGTGGCATATATATTTTTTCACGTAGGTTCTTCATCCTGAAGAGCACATACCAGCTACATTCACATCATACCGGTACAACTATTGCACCAACTATATTAACCCTATCTGGCCTGGGCTTTTTGGGACCCGTCCAAGCCTGGGGGAGGCCCCCCCCCCTCCCCCCTCCTAATTATTTTTCTTATCCCTAGAGCTAGGGGCTGAAACTTACCACACTATACCCTTGGGTCAAGCTCTACCAGAAAATGTTAAAAAAATCCAAGATGACCGCTTTGATGACGTCACAGTGACGTCATTTTCAAAAACGGCATTTTTTGGCCGATTTTCGGTCAGATTTTTCAAATTTTTTATTTATGCAAATTCTCCGAAAAAAACTGCATGATAAATTAGTAAATATTAATGTGATGTGAAATAAAATAGTTTTGCACACTTTTCATAGCGGAAAAGCAGAAATTTTGAAGAAATATGACAAAAACATCACTTTTCTGGTACGCCATCTTGCATTTATCCATGATCCTCTGCTCGGGGGATTATGCAAATAGGCTCAAAAAGACCCCAATATGATAAGCTATAAAGTAACGGAGTTTCAGCTCTCCGTTTTTTGTCGTTCCGGAGATAGCGCAAAAAGTTTAGTTGGGGGGCCATCACCACCATCCGTATATTTCAGAGTACGTTTGTCAGACGACACTATTTGAATAAAGATGAATATATACGCCGAAATTTGGATTATTCAGACGCCGTGTAAGGCAAAAGTCGACCGCTAAATCACCATTTTACAATCATATGTGGAAACGAATGCAATGGAGGATTAGGAGCGTTTTAAAGCTAGCTGAACTTATCAACAAATATAGTTGACAGATTTATTGGACGATAACATAATTTCCCTCTAAACTGGATCTAGACTGTTTATCTCAGTTGGTTAAGAACTCTTGTTGAGCATATACGTATATTTATGTCAGAGCAACTGGGATATATGAGCCCTATTGTATAGGCAATGCAGTCAAGACTCAATACGTGTTGTTCACTCAGGTAAGTTGCATTCGAATATTTAACATTCAGAAAAACTGCCGAGGTAATTAACTTTATTGTTGGACATTCTCAGTCTCCTCCTCTATAATGATGCTCCTTCAATTTTCAACATATTCACCGATTTATTTTCAAATTCAGCAGAATAACTGTGAGGTCATGCAAATCTTGCGTACCAACACTGAGGTCAGTAGGTCAAGTGGTCCAGGTCATTTTGGCTTAAACATCCGGAATTCATCCAATTTCACTTTTTGCTTGAGTGGATATATCAATGCGAGAGGATATAGCAGCTTCTGAGATGATAAAAGTGGTAAACGTCCCCTCCCCACTGCAAATAGGATATAATTTAAAACATTGTCCGTGCTATTACCCCTTTTCAAGACCTTCAGGAATACCTGGGGCTTGTGCGAAGCAAGAAACATAGTGAGGTTGAAAAGCAAAAGGCCAAGTCCACTGGGGATTAAAAAATAGAAATCCATTGGAAATGTGAGTGTACGCTTTAGTATGAAGCGATGTGTCGGTTACCAAGATTGATGTCAAAGGGTCAGCGGTTGAGATCACTCACCACCAGCAACTCACTGTAACACGTAAGACTCAGGAGAGAGAGAGAGAATTAAGTTTTAACGTCACGTTCAGCAGTATTTCTGCTATATAGCGAGTATTTCAACAAAAACAAGTCAACAACCCAGCATTCAATAATCAATACAACACACCAAGAACATGTACATACATCAAAACTTTTGCAACAAACTGATTTCTCTCAAATAACCTAAAATACCGTCTTCTTTTACCAGAATACGACGATTTTCTAAGCTAGCTGGTTGATAAAAAAGAATCTTGAAATCTATACCGTCGATCAGAATCTGTTTCAACGTGGCTAGGCAACCAACAAAACACAACACCATTTGGAAAAATTACTATTGTAAAATCATCTGTTATATCGAAAACAAATTATGTTTTGCTTACACTTCCCAATCCCTATAAGGGGCTTCTTAATGAATGTGAGAAAACATCATTTAAATTTATTTGGAACGACACACCTGATAAAATTGCAAGAAAATCACTCCTACAAAGATTTCTTCCGAGGTGGTTGGATTAGGCGGTTAATTGGAACCAATGCACAATGGTCAACATTACTAGCGAACTCTGCCAGGATAACTGCTATGTCTTTCTGATCTTTAGTTCCATGTTTTATTGAGCAAACTTTTGGGAAAATAAGAAATGCTTTCTCGAGAAACGTGTGTCTTGCATATATAGACTTTTGTAAAAATCTTGACTTCAAAGAAAAGCCGATATTTTCCCCCACTCTATATGGTACAATGGTAATCCGAGGGTAAGCCTGTTTTTTTTTTATCGGAATTGGTATGACAATGGATTAATATTTATATCCGGCTTTTTCAACGAGAATGGCATACCTCATTCATACAAGGACTGTTGTGTATCTTATAATATAAATACCGCATTCACAGTATTTTATGGTCTTGTACACGGCATATTAAAATACATTAAACTATCGATCTGGATTTAAGGTATGCGAGTCTATTTATGATCTATTTATACCATTTTCCCCGAAAGTGATATTGTCGGTTAACAACGGTTGCCAGGTATATACTCAGCTATTTCTGGAGAATTTGTCTTTTAATAATAAATTTGAAACCTGTTGGGAAGAGTAATGGTAGATCTCGCGATCTGACAACATGGCCAAGAATCTATACTTTGGCTAAGTCATTTACCAATGATTCAAAATTGTGATGGTTTAGATACAGAATAATATCGCGTACGTTAACATGCAGGGATTTGCTCTATGACATGCACTTGACAGATGACAATGTTTGTGCCTTCTGTGAGAGAAACCGTCGTATATTTGCTAATAAATTGTACTAAAACGGTCGTGATTCGAAATCAGGTTCTTGTATGGGTTGAAGAAAGTACATTGCAAAGAATAGTCTTCTCTCCTCGGTCTATTATTTTTGTTTTTAGGACCCAACATTAAAGTTCTCAGTTTGATATTACTTATAACAGAGCTAGTATTCTGAGTAAATACCAAGGTTAGAGAGCATCAAATGTGAGTACTATCTATCGAAAACGGTAAATGCAGCTGTTTCTAATAGATTGCAAAAGTTTGAAGAAAAATGGGAAAACCGGTCTGGTCTTATTTGCTAAGTATCAATGCAGCCATTTTGTGGCGAACGATGCATATGTTTTATATTCAGTAATTGTCTCAAATCCAGTGCAGAGCAACACGTTAGTATCCATAGCTTATTATATAACTGGATATGATGCCCGTATTAAAGCATTAGATTCCTAGCTAATGCTTTATCAGCTATTGGTAGTGCCTCTTTGTGACGAATACTGCAATATTAAAAAACAGTGTGGCCCATTTTCTTTTTATCTGTATTCACTAAGGCTAAGGTAGTAGTTGTTTTTTTTATTGTACACTGTATTTACATGTACCGATTATGGACAAAAAAAAACAAAAATCAATCTGTTGATGAAATCTACGGTCATATAATAAGTTGTTTTTAATGACGTAGTCCATATTGCGAATTAGGTTCTACAATAAGTTTAGTTTGTTTATTTGTCCGGCCCATACTACCGGAGTTTTTGTCGAACGGTTGTGAAATTTCAGATTATTTATGGAGTCAACCTAAAAGTAACCTAAACAAACAAAAAGAAATACTATATACGCCCACAAATGGACGTTTCAAAATAAGCTTTCTCATGTTAGAACATGGCCTTGATTTGGGACTTCAGTGAGTGACCTCAAAATCAACAGGCTCCTTATTTCTGCCCAGCGTGAAACGGACAGACAGACGTTGATCCTTTGCGTTCCGTGTGTTTGTGACTTACCTGCATTTCGTCACAATTCATAGCCTTGAACTACGGTATGCATAATTCCATACACACAGACTGAAATTGTCTTCCATACTGGGAATTTCTTTCTTGTTTATTGTTTTTCCAATATTGTAGATGAAGTGTGTTTGTTCGGCGTTGATGTCGGGTTCATCATATCCAAACATCATAGAAATAAAATAAATTTGGCATTAATGTGGGCAGTTATGATGATCGTACTGGTGTATGTCCTGCACGCATGCTTGTCGCTCGCAGTTACAGGTAAGTTATGTATAATTCCTCAACACTAGTGTCAGATCCACCAATCAGTGACCAGCCGTGGTGCATGAGGAATGTCTACGTTCATAATCGGAAGATATAATTTCTTGAAACAATACTAGAACCATATATGGGTTGCACCAGTCCAGGAATAAAATCCGGATAAGCACTGCACCGAGGAATAATGTAGTACACGCACCACAGCAGGTCAATCCTCACAAACTTTCAAGATATGGCTGCAGATGGCGTATAAATATATCGCCTGATGGAATTGCCGAGTCTGGTGATTGGAATTTCGGATTTTGTGGAAATGTGTCGATTTCAATCAACGTCACGCAACATTATTACATAAACTGAACCAACAAAGCTATCTATCAAGCTCCTTAAGTTCAAGTTTCCGAAGTTTGGTATTAATATCACAGACCGATGAATTATACCATTGTAGCGTATATGTACATGATCTTTGAAACTACTCTTCCAAGTTGATGTTTAATTCCACTGAACTCGCGATTTGGAGGCGTATAGACATGACGTGGCACAATATCCTAATGAAGCTTCTATGAGCAGTCACAGTAAAATGAAGACTAATAAAGAGATATGTTTCTCCAGTACCCACATGGAAAATTATTTTAATTGAAAAATTACTGGTTGGAGATGCTTATTTCCCCCAAAGTGTTGAAAGCTTCTGTCTTCTATCTATCTTCTATAGCATTTGTTTATATATATTATCGTGTTCTGTCTGATTATAATTTGACGCTAATAGTGTCGTGTACACGTGAATAAGGTCTTTCGATTATGGTAGGGAAAATGTTATGTTTTGCAACAACTGGCTGACGAATTTTTGAATTGGTGCTTATATATTCTAATTCATGCTTTAACAAATGATTCACGTGTACGGTTTAGATATGCACATTTAAGTGTGCCGCTGGGCTGTGCTCAGTTTATATGTATTGTATTTGTAGTGTCCCATACAAAAACACAACAATCACTGTGAGGATATCAGCAAGTATAAATCATTACACTAAAGTACAACCAGCTTTTGATCTGTGTTGACTGGCTAACGATGAAATGAGCAGGGAGAGGGCATTCTGCATGTTTAATTGTATATTCTCCGGGTTATGTCATCGTGGAGATTTGAATCTGTTAGGTTGGAATGGCAAGACATTTTATTTCCAGAAAACTGTACATTCTGCTTCAATTTCAAAACACAAGTAATAGGATATGCAATGCAAAAACGTATTCTATCATATCGTTTCGTTTCATTTATGCTCCGCTGATAGGGAAGCAGTTGGCGGTCACAGCCGGTGATGTGATTTGCACTCTATATGGAGATGTAGAAGTCGAAAAATTAAATTCAATTTACCGACTAGCTGCAGGTCATATATCTTTTATGTATTGTTCACACAACGGATGTCTTTCTGTGGTGCTGCATGAGAGGATTAGGCGAGGCAATGGGAGAGAGGCGCATACCTATTTGGAAGAAATAAAATCGTCGATAGTTGACATGGACAATAGTGTGTTCTAATTTGTGATGGAGACACTTCGAGCCCCCAGGGGATCATTTCAATCCATCGCTTGCTGAAGAGGTTGAATGAATATGATTGCCCCGATCTCGAGTTCCACGCGATCGATCGACTGTGACCATTTGGTTCATACCGTAATATACCCAGATAACACCTGTTACGACTCCGTGTTGAAGTATCATACTTCAACACGGAGTCGTAACAGGTGTTATCTGGGTGTAGACGTATGATCATACCATGCGTTCGGATGATGCCTAAGTTATGAAGAGCACAAATATGTCAGTTTTGTTATGGCTTCACACAATTCTTTTTTTTTCTCTAGTTGTTGTATCGAATCCTATATTCCGAAGGATTATCGAATAAATTTTAATCGTCATTTGAACCGGGACAAAAGTATTGCGCATAACACAGGAAAGGCGTGTCTTTTACATACAGGTATTTATCATGAAATGAGTAACCTAAAGTATATGCTGATGATATTAAGAATGATGGACTCGTTCGTTGCAGTTAACTCAAATCAGATCAGCATTGTTTCTTATACTTCCAGGTGAACATATTTCTGATGCATGTCACGGGTCATACCCAGATCAAACGCAAAATATACTGGAGTGCGTTTCATCCTTGTCTATCTGTATATACGAGGTTAGACTCTATCAATATCACGACGATGACGGGTGTGATTATGAAATCACAGCACTGGCCCCTGAACACTGCTGTGTACACAACAATACTCGGTGCTTCTGGAACATGGACGAGGATGATATCAGTGAGCTTCAAGAATACTGCGATTCCTTCCCATTGGGTACCAAATGTATATTGGAGTCTCGCACCTCTGAACAGGCGAAATCACCATGTGGCATATCCACTGGACTGTGGACAGTAAGCAGTGTGCGGTCAGTACGATATACGTGTGAACAAGGTAGGTTGTAATTCAACAAGAAACTATGTGTGCGAAGCCCTCCCGGAGTTCTCTCAGAATTTACATTTGATTTTACCGCATTTTATGGCATTGGTGCCCTCATTACCACATCTACAGTAGTCGGTATCTTTTTCATCTTCTTATAAAAATTGATGTCAGAATAAAAACTAAGGTCTTCAAAAATGTCGGACGTCTCTTGGTAAACTAAAAAATATCCCCAAAAGGTGGTGTCAAAATGAAAATAACTGATTATTACACTTTTCAAAGGCATTTTGAAATTAACAGATATACTTTGACTGGATTTGTTCGATTTCTATCCATCTACCTCAAAAGCCAAATACAGAAGGTTGACCAGGACCACCTGGCATGCTCAGAAACCCGATTCTTTCCCATGATTTGAACTCCCTTTCCCTAAAAAATCTAAGAACAGAAGAACTTTTACATTCAGCAGAAGATATCTCCCATGATTTGTTTATATTTTATTGTTTGTAAAACATATACACGATATTTGCATTCCCACCAATCTCATAGTAACACATAGCAACGGAATTAACGATAGGAGGCCAGGTTTGAGAGTCCGGCTAACATGGGTATATAGCCCACAATTGGAAAGAGTCCTGCCATCATTGGTGTCCGAGTTACAATATATATAGTTTCTTATCCTTGGCCATGTTCAAGGACATGACTTCGTTAAAATAAATCTACTTTACTCTAACCAGATTAATAATTTCTGGATACTTTAATTAGAATGGGTCATGAGTTTCTATACTGTATGAAAAGACGGTTTCAACCTGTGTAAAGGATGTGTGATGGTTAACCAAGAATAACTCCTCCGGGTGTGACGGTAGTGAACATGATTTTCATTTGAAAGTGAAACGGCTGAAACTGATTATGTACTGTAAAAATGCTGAAGTTTCATACCATCCGAAATGGTGATTACTCGAAGCTAGATTTGTTCAAGTTTGAAAACGGTTAGATGTGCTCTTTGGACATTTTAAAGACAATTTCTAGAGGGATTCCACTTTGTATATACAAATGTGACACCGCAAACCAAAACATTTGTGTGTATTTATTATTACAATTCTTAGTGTTACAATCGATTGAAATATCAATCTGGTTTGAGGTGTCATATTTCATCAAAATTAAAAATTGTGCAAATGCTCCGCGTGTATTCTAAGAGTAACGTTATGTGAGAAAATGAATAATGTATTCAGGCAGACGTCGTCGTAGTCCAGTTGTTAGGATGCTCGCTTTCGAAAGCAGTGTGCCGACCAGTTTGCTTAGCTATGCGTTCGAGACCCATTCTGAATCAAAACTTTTGTCTTCTTAATTTTTTTATTAATTTACCTAATATATCAGATTTATTTATGTTACGTGAAGAAATCTTCAGTGATATTCAATTAATAATATATAGATATAACTGTGCATACACATTTCTGCATTTTCTGCTACAACTCGACCCTTATTGTAACACACTCATGACTGGGGTTATTCTCATGGATCAGCAATACTTCCAAGATAGAAAAAAACGAGGAAAAGTCTATTTCTTTAAACTGTTCTCGTGACATATATATATGAATATATCATTTTCGCCATGGACAGTAAATGTACCATTTAACAGATCGAAGTGGGAGTGTTGTCACAAGAAGGCTCGTTCAGGCCAGGCAAGAAAAATATTCAACAGGCGCACACGTATCAACAGGGATTCCTGTATAATCGTTTGTAGTCGATGGATGAATATTGTGTATCGAATCTAGAGAATATCCATCCTGATGGATAAACGTTACGCCAACAAATAGTGTGGAATTACCTTGAACGTTTCGAGAAGAAACATGTGCAGTGTGTGCTGATATATTAAAGTCGATGCTGCTCAATTTTGATCCATATGGATACAACAGCATACCGTGATGATATAAAACTTTATCAGTTGTCAGTTATCAGTTGCCACTCGTTTTTGTCAGCAGAAATATATGTTGACAGAGCACATGTTTGTGTTTTATATAATAGGATTTTCTTTCGCATATAGACCGCGTTCTCCTGTTCATGCAACATAAGTGTTGCTTTTGACGCAAGATAAGTTCATTACTCTACGTTGATAAAACACATGTTAGCATCGATGCAGGCAACTCGATGGTAATACAACGAAACTGAGTCTTGATCAAAACACATGTCCTGTAGCGACACAACTGTGTGTTTTTTCGTGGCATATGTGTCGCATGAACGCAAATATCTGCGTTATACTGTTTCAAGATCCCCAGTCTTCAGTCAGTTATAAACTCATTATCCCAATGCGGAATTACAAATATACTGTATCGGATTCTGGCTTCCAATGCAGAAAAATTCGTCTCCTTGAAGCCTGTGCCTCTGGGATTCTAGGTTTCTTGGGCCGTATGGACCCATGTGCTTCAAGATCCTCACGGTACTCATATGAGCAGTCACAATCAAAGCGTGACTGAGATACATCATTCTTTGGATGACGACTTTGCAACGAATATTATGGATTAAGAATACTGATCAGCGACACGGATTTGATATTTTTGGAACATCATGATGTCTTGCCGGCATCATTGAAAACTGTTGACCGCTTCTCTCTTGCAGGAAACAAGCCTAGGTTTATGTACACTATGATTGTCTTTTTGAATTTGGTGCTAATACTGTTATATAGAATATGGAATAGATCTTTGGATTATGGACGCGGATATTCTCTGGTGGACGACGGCTGAATTATGAATGACGGGCCTGACGCTTGTAATCTTGTATTTACCAGGTTACCCCATGTTTTGGCTTTTACTCCATCAGACGTCCATGATGCTCATCCATTAACATCAGCTGAGTTGTTTGAGCTCATCTGTCATCACAGCTTTCGAGCTAGCGTATCTAATTCCGCTTAAGTCGGTGCTAGAGACCGTGTGGATACTTGTTAGACTCCACATGCACACCTGCAATAAAAGCGCGGCGGAGATACTAAGGCTACGTCCGAGAATCCACCGTATTCTTGGGTCTGAATGTTAGGTGTCGACGAATACGTTCATGTAGAGGCATATGGTTGCTTTTTAGTCACCAGACGTCGTCAATTTTTCCCACCTCTTGCATATCGCTTCAATCTGTACACTGTGATCTAGACCTCAAATATTGTTTGTATCATTCACCCAAAATGAATAATTGAAACCATAGAAAATAAGTGACTCATATTACGTCGGACACAAAATAAAAATGCATCATGCTAATTATTATAACATTACGCTCAGTATTTATGTTTTCAATGGAATCAGATCGTTGCAAGAATCCAGTCCTGCATCCAAAAGTCAGTCGTCGTCCATAAGGACATTCACTGGGTGAAATGTACTGGTTTCCAAAAATGCGGATTCTTGGCGGAAACCAGTTGGAAACTGTAACACCCCATTTCCAGCCTGTTTCCGTGATGCGAAAACCAGTGGAAACAGGTGTTTTTGTTTCCGCCAAGAATCCGGTGCACGGAAACTGGACAGAAACCTGTTGTTAAATTTCCGCCCAGATTACGCTTCAGCGGAAACGAGTGGGAAACTGATGTTAGTTTCCGCTCTGTTTCCAATGCATCGGAAAAGGACTGAAAACTGGTAGTGAAGTTTCCGACCTGTTTCCGCTCGAGCAGAAACAGCTCGGAAACCAACGCGAGTTTCCCCCATGTTTCCAATCCAGCAGAAATAGACTGAAACCCGCTATTTAAGTTTCCAGCCGGCTTCCGCTTGAGCAGAAACAGATCGGAAACTGACCTAGGTTCCCGCCAAGATTCCGTTACATGGAAACTGGACAAAAACCTGTTGTCAAATTTCCGCCTAGATTCCGCTCCAGCGGAAACTGGTCAGAAACTGATGTCAGTTTCCGCTCTGTTTCCAATGCAGCAGAAATGGACTGGAAACTGGTATTGAAGTTTCCGACCTGCTTGTGAAACGGCTCGGATACCAACGCGAGTTTCCGCTCTGTTTCAAATCCAGCGGAAATGGACCGGAAACTGCTATCAAGTTTCTAGCCTGTTTCCGGTTGCGCAGAATCAGATCGGAAACTGACATAGGTTTCCGCCAAGATTCCGGTGCATGGAGACTGGACGGAAAGCTGTCCTTAAATTTCCGCCCAGATTACGCTTCAGCGGAAACGGGTGGGAAACTGATGTTAGTTTCCGCTCTGTTTTCAATGCATCGGAAATGGACTGAAAACTGGTGCTGGAGTTTCAGACCTGTTTCCGCTCGAGCAGAAACAGCTCGGAAACCAACGCGAGTTTCCCCCATGTTTCCAATCCAGCGGAAATAGACTGGAAACTGACCTAGGTTTCTGCCAAGATTCCGGTACATGGAAACTGGACAAAAACCTGTTGTTAAATTTCCGCCCAGATTCCGCTTCACCGGAAACTGGTCAGAAACTGATGTCAGTTTCCGCTCTGTTTCCAATGCAGCGGAAATGGACTGGAAACTGCTATTAAGTTTCTAGCCTGTTTCCGGTTGCGCAGAAACAGGTCGGAAACTGACATAGGTTTGCGCTAAGATTCCAGTGCACGGAGACTGGACGGAAAGCTGTCCTTAAATTTACAACGAACAGTATACTAAGAATTTCTACAAGAGCATCAGAGAACCAGTTTTGAGCGCACGTCAATTAAGGAACTATTAAATCGATGAGCCATGTGTATATAGTAGGCCTAATTGTTACCCGTAAGCCCGCTGTTTATTTTGCATAGTTCATTAATAGTATCTGTGTTCAAGAAAACTGATCGTAGATATATTAATGTCGGAAGCCATAAAGCATTCTTTAGCTCGACTACATACAAGAGATATCATTCATGGGATGTTTCTTTGTTTATAGAGTTGCTTGAATTTCTCATTAAAAATATCTATGTGAAATTTGGCAACACAATATATCAGCAGCATATAGGTATTCCAATGGGTACTAATTGTGTACCCCTGTTGGCTGACCTGTATCTGTTCTCTTATGAATATGACTATATGCAGGCGCTTTCAAAAACCGATCCATTCAAAGCCCGTTCCTTCTCATTCACCAAACGCTATATAGACGATCTTCTCGCTGTGGATAATCGCTATATAAATGACGCAGTGAAGGATATATATCCACCTTCACTTGATTTGAAGGAAACTACAGATAGCCCTACAGGCACATCATATTTAGATCTATATCTCTATAAAAATGAAGCGGGCATTCTCTCTCGTCGACTTATGACAAAAGAGATGATTACAATTTCGACATCGTAAACTATCCCTTTCTGGACAGTAATATTCCAGTGGGACCTGCATATGGCGTATACATATCTCGCTTAGTAGCATTTGCTAGATCCTGTGTTAAATGTGATGATTTTAATCAACGTCACAAAAACATTGTTGCAGAAACTTATAAAACAGGGCTATTCCACCAAGCGCCTCCACTCAAAGTTTCTAAAATTTGGCGATACATATCGCATGCTGATAGCAAAATACGAACGTAGCGTGCAAGATCTATGGGGCTACGTTTCGTAACATGTGTCTAATTCCGCTTAACCTAGGGGCCGTATGAGCCCATGTACTTCAAGATCCTCATGGTACTCATATGAACAGTCACAATCAAAGCGTGACTGAGGTACATCATTTTTAGATTACGACTCTATAACGAATATTATGGATTAAGAATACTGATCAGCGATACGGATTTGATATTTTGGAACATCATGATGTCTTGCCGGCATCATTGAAAACTGTTGACCGCTTCTCTCTTGCAGGAAACAAGCCTATATTTATGTATACTTTTGTCTTTTTGAATTTGGTGCTAATACTGTTATATGGAAATGGAATAGGTCTTTGGATTATGGACGCGGATATTCTCTAATGGACGACGGCTGGATTATGAATGACGGACTAGACGCTTGTAATAACTACAACATCTGTACATGAATATTGAGTCTGCAATAACGTAGACTCTATTATTATTATTATTTCTAGTTTGTAAATTGAGATCTTAAGAAAATAAATAAAGACATGATAGGCGTTGGACTAATTAGGTAATTTTGTGGCTAACTTTGTTATGATACTGTCCTGTATATGTATTTTAGTCCACTATGCCTGTTAAACTTCCATCGTTTGCCAGAATAATTTCTTGAGGCCTTTGTGCTGGCATCCATTTGGGCACTCAAAATATAACAAAGATACAAGCTTGAGCTCCCATGTGCACAGCAATATTGAAACATATTTCCAAGAAATGCTTCGCCCATGTCGAAAAGATATAAGAAAGCAACACAGTTTTATATATATTAACTAATCAAATTATTTAACATTTACAGTAGGGGTCAAAATTTACACCTGTCTACCTGTCCCTGACAGGTAATTTTTGAAAGAGACAGGTAGGGAAATAAAGTACCTGTCTCCAGTGACAGGTAGCCAATAATTATTTCTTCGTGTTCAAAATATACCTTTTACAAAATTTATTCAAAAGAGTTGCCAATTAGTGCATGGAAACAATGTGTCATTAATTTACTGGTAGCTGGCAACATGTAGTTTTGACATTAATCTTGAATTACATGTACTTGACAATTTCAGCGATCGCATGTTCAGGTCATTCTTGAAAATGACAGGTATGCTTTTTGGTCACCTGTCTCGTGTGACAGGTAAATTATTTTGATTATTTCGACCCCTGTTACAGTATAATGGGAAATATATTGAACATTTGTTTTTGAATTCTCCAAAAGTATTTTGGGGATGAATATTCACTAAACCTGTCAGATAGGCATTTAAACCAAAGTCATTGCATCAAGCCAGTGACTGCAGTCTATTCAGGAAACATGTCTTTGAAATGTAAATGAGTGGCAGGCTGCCTCTGACAATCTTGACTGGCAGAAACTTTTGTTTGGGGCTTTGAGTATTTGCATACAAATTGGGATCTGGATTCTACAGGTGACCTGCATTTACAAGCCCATTGCATTGATTCATTCAGTGTTTCCCAGTTCTTTGGCTTTGGAAGAATATTTGCATATGACCTTGGGTGTATGCTTTAGCCTGCAAGACCTTGCCACCCTGTCTGTGACTGAACAGTGGGACTTTCTCCACCACAGATACCATGAGCACAAAGGCTGGGCAATTCTAATTGAACAATTTAGGTGTTTTTACTATCAAGTGTGCAAAATGCAATGTCTATGGAGAATTGAAGAAAACGGATTTTCTAAATTGTGAGAATTATCCATCATATTATCTTTGGTGTTGTGCTGTTTTGCAAGGTTTTAATCAAAACAGTCTCTTGTCATATTATACAACTTCGACATGGGAGAGAAATTTTGTGCAAATATATTCTAGTATTACTGCTATAAATGGAAAGAGAAATGCTTGTCAAGGTGAGGTTGCAAGGATGGATGCCAGTACAAAGGCCTTAAGCGACAGAGCCAGGTGAGTAACCGATAAATTCAAATTTCATTTTCAGGTTTACAGTCTTTCGTTTTTGAGGTGCGCGAGTGTGATCGCGCACCACAGCGCGCCTGATTTTATTCTCAGGGGCGTGATAAATCGCGCACGCCGAGAACGGTACAAAAGAACAAAAATATCAACTCTGGTTGTTGTTGTGAGCCGTCAGACGACATGCCGAGCTGAACGGTAGATTTAGTGGCCTTCAGTCAATCGAAAATGCTAACTTGAACTCTAGTCCGGAATCCGCATTTCTCGTGGTTTTCAATATACTGCTTTAAATGACAATTTACGTCAATAACATTTCCTATCGTACACATACATGATTATCTATAATCTAAAAACAATTTGATTTCTTTTAATTAAATCAATTGTACCACATTACATTGATCGCATTCAACTTTATCAAAAATGTGTTTCGGTCCGTTTCCGAGTTAAAATTTGTAACGCACCTTCAGCCGCCATTTTTGATTTTGAACTATTGATGAAATTGAATTACACAAATGAACTTTAATTTGGACTGAAATTGGATGATCCTTCTATACAATTTGTTATGGCCACCGGTAAAGGAAATAGTGTACAATTGGCAACTTTTTTAACGTGGAATACAGGCGGGTTGATCGACTATGACACAGAAGATCGATGGTCGAGAGATGCTCGTTCGCGTGTGCGTGTGGTGTACTTTATGTGCCAAACCAAACACGGAGACAGACTGGAAAACACTGTTAAAGGACAAGCCCTGAAAGATATTTACAGATACGTGAGTGGTACAAATTTTGTATCCAAGTATACAGTTAGCAGACATTTCTCGTCTAAACAGGTTGGGGAAAATACCTTGATCGGGGTTAGCCACATATGCAACTCAATGTATGTAACCACCACTGAGTTGCACATCCTTTAATACTAGGGCAAGCATCAGTAGGGTAATTTTCTTTGTGACCAAACAAGAGAAAATGTACAATTGACTATGGCACTTAACGGGTTGTAAACATGTAAAAGATACTTCTCTCCCCCAACACAAAGTATCTGGCTCATTCCTGCAGCGCAAGTACACGTAAATAGCACCAAACCATGTCACTATCTTCCTATCACGCTCAAATGTTGAAAATGGCAGTCAAGTCCAACAAATACTGCAATGCGCATGCACCGCTAATAACACAAACACTTTACGATATGTCGTAAATAAGGCGTCATCAGCTGCTGGGGTAACGGAGATGGAGCTTGACCACGTGCATTAGGCCCCGCCCACTAGCTGATGACGCAAGCCAACAAAGGATTACTCGCCTCGGCTTATGGAGTTATGCCCCTTTCGGATGTAGTAATCTTCGATTTTTTTTAGTTGTAGCTGAATGTACAAGTTATATCTGCAGATCCGTCTTCGGTACAGCTTATTCATCTTGGTTCTTATTTCACAGAGTGCTAAGTCAGACACCAATCGAAAGTGGTGCCCCTCGGCCCATACTTTACAGAGTTATGCCCCTGTACAGATATATTAATTTTTATTTCTGTCCTATATCCCTGAATGTAGCCAACTATATCTGCAGAACTGTGTTCGATATAGCCACTATATTTTGGAAACTTATTTATATTTCTGTATTCTACAAGCCAACAAAGGATTACTCGCCTCGGCTTATGGAGTTATGCCCCTTTCAGATGTAATAATCTCCGATTTTGCTATATCTAGTTGAATGTACAAGTTATATCTGCAGATCCGTGTTCGGTACAGCTTATTTGTCTCGATTCTTATTTTACAGAGTGCTAAGTCAGACTCTGTCGAAAGTGGCATCGACCCATATTTTACAAAGTTATGCCCCTTTACAGATATATAATTTTTCTATTTCTGTCCTATATGCCTGAATGTAACCAACTACCGGTATATCTTAATCATCCCACATAGAACTATCCCATCCACTTCCTCATGAATTACCAGTATTGCATAGCCTGGAGTTACAGACCATTTCTATTTAGTTTTCACTTTGACTCACCTTAATAGAACTTTTTATTTTTACAGAATGTTGTTGAGAAGTACAGAATAAGACGAGCAAGTAACATTCCCCTTGGTGATCCTGACATCTGTTTACCCTGATAGACCAATAAGCGAAGAGAGGCGCTATAAAGATGTTATCCTGCAGGTACCAGTTGCTCCAAGTGAAGTGAAAATGATTACTTGGACTTCAGTGAACACGGGAAAATATTACTAAGTGAAAGGACCACTAGAAATATCAATCTCGAATCCAGTCATCCGGTCCTGTTCTCCCTACAGACTCTGGTTGCACGGTCAGCATTACAGCTTCCCATTGGATAATGCACGAACGCATAGAACATGGAACATAACGTAGACGTATCTGTGGAGATCATACATGTGACTCGACGTCACACAGGTGACGCGTTTGAGACGTGACATCGTCTGTTTGTATTGTTGCGATTAATATTCAATTATGACGTTATGTCGGTGTTGTTGTTGTTTGACATTTCGCAAAGGATCACGGGACCAAGAATCTTGGCAAATCGAACGACCGTGTTAACAGGGGACAGATGAAGTTTGTTCTTCATATGTCCTACATGTAAACTGTGGCAACAAAGCTTAAGGGTACCACTGTTTCATGTTACACCCATGTTGCGTTTGATGGACTGAAAATTACACTTGTTCATGGACTGTTTTATTACCCCTCGGCCAATTTTGGCCATGGGGTATTGTCGTCGTCTTGTATGTCCGTACGTCCGTACGTGAGCGAGATAGCCGGAGAACGGTTCCACTGAAGAATTCCAAATTTGGTATGCTTATTTACCTAGTCAAGGACCAGAAGCCTATTTAATTGGGACCTGATTGGGTGAAAACCTTGGCGGCCATCTTTAATTTTATGTGAAATGGATAATGATCCATATCTCGGAAACCATTCAACTGTTCAATACGAAAGTTGGTATACATCATCGATACATCAACCAACTTTAAATGAATTACCAAACCGGCTTTTCTGATTAGCTGGAAATCCTGGAGGCCATCTTTAATTTATGCGAAATCGATAATGATACATATCTCTGTTACCATTCAGTTGTTTTATATGAAAGTTGGTATACATCATCGATACATCCAGATACTTTGAATCGGGACCTGATTGACCGAAAAACTTGGCGGCCATCTTTAATTTATGCAAAAGCTTTAATGATATATATCTCTGATCTAATTTAAGTGTTCTATAACAAACTTGGTATACAGCATCAATGTATCAACTGACTTGCAATGAATAACCACGTCCGTTCCTCTGAGTGGGGGGAAGGATGGGCGGCCATCTTTAATTTATGCAAAATCAATAATGATCTCGTTCTCTGGCGTTCAAGTGCTTGATGTAAAATTTGGTATACATCATCGATGCATCAAGAGACTTACGACAAATGACAGCTCTGGTTTCTCTGATTAGGCAGAAACCTTGGTGGCCATCTTTAATTTATGCAAAATCTTTAATGATGTTTATCTCTGTTACCATTTCAGTGTTCTATACGAAACTTGGTGCACAGCATCAATGTATCAAGAGACTTTCAATGAATAACCACATCAGTTCCTCTGAGTGGCGGGAAGGATGGGCGGCCATCTTTAATTTATGCGAAATCATTAATGATCTCTATCTCTGATACTGTTCAAATGCACGATGTAAAATTTGGTATAGATCATTGATCATATTGATGCATCAAGGAATTTATGTAATGAATACCGGTTTCTCTGATTGGACGGAAATCTTAGGGGTCATTTCTAATTGGAAAACTTTTGATAATCTGTATATTTGTGACTTGACTGCTTGGTGCTCCTGACATCTTGGTTCAAATTGAATACATTATGAATGTACCCAGAGCCAAGGGTTTTTTTGATGCGAAGCTTCGTATTAAAGGTGAAATGCAAAGGTATTAAAAGTAAGAAAAAAGCATTTCCCTTTCCTTTTTATGATAATAAATTATACAACCATCAATAAACGAAATCTGGTGATAAGTTTTATTTTTAAAGAGAAATAAAACAGGTGTATGATCAGCAGCTTTAAAACATGGCATCGCTTATCTCCCCTTGATTCGGAGCTTTTCCACCAGAGGCTGTGACGTCATAGTTGAACCACACTAAAAAAATGGCGGCTAACATGAATGTAGACGACAGCGATGCGGAGGAATTTTCTTACACTTCTTCCTCTTCTTCTGGCGAGGAATTAAGAAGAATTCACGGCAATGGTTAATGCAGGGGTGCCCCTGCCTTACCAACACGAACCTATTGTGAACAAAGAACCTTCAGACAACGATAGAATCCGTGACACTGCAGGTGCCGTGGGCGACAGTCATACCGAGAGAATCGGAAATATAGATTGGTAAATTCCGACTTTTTCTTTTATCCCCCGTAGCGAATGATCACCAACCTGTGATACGTTTCAGTGAACGTGAATGACACAAGTAAAGGCTTCGTGAGCAATAGCCTAGCTTATCTATGTGAGGTATTTCCATACAATGCAATGCAGATACATCATGTTGTGCAGACTGTGCTGGTTCCACTGCTACATCACGTATCGCAGCGCCCCCAGGGGGATGTAATCATGTACGGATCGAAATTTTGTAAATAATACAGCGTTACATTTTTTAGTTTTTAACTTTATTAGGCTTAAGCAAATGTTTTAAAACTGAAATGAAATTAATATACACATTATATCTTCAATCTTACTGCAAATATCAAGTGATGTAGACGAACCTTTGCATTTCACCTTTAAAGTATTTAGTTTAATGTGTTTACATTAGAGTAGAATGGCGCCAGAATCATCCATTGTTAACTTGTTGGTTTGACATCTTATTCTCCAATGCACTGATATTTCAGGATCAAAGAACTGTATACCAATCTGAATGTAAATATATATTGAACATTTTACCACTGACTTTTCTTTTGTATAAACTAACATAAGTTGAATATAATAGTCTTCCGTTAGTTTCCACTCCATTTCCGCCTGTAATCCACTTAATTTTTTATGTAGAAAAGGGCACGGAAACTGGATGCAAACCTGCTGGAAAATTGTAGTTCTTCACCTGTTTCTGCTGTTTCCGCGTCGTTTCCAGTACAGAAACCAGCAGAGCGTTATGGTTTCCACTCCATTTCAGCCTGTAATCCAGTTAACTTCCTATGTAGAAAAGGTGATGGAAACTGGATGGAAACCTGATGGAAAATGGTAGTGCATCACCTGTTTCTGCTGTGATTCCGCTTAGTTTCCAGTGTGGAAACCAGCAAAGCGTTACTGTTTCCAACCAGTTTCTGCTCAGTTTCCACCTATAAGCCAGTTGGAATTTTGGCGGAAACTGATTGGAAACTGTAACAAGTTCATATTGCGCACGCTGGATTCCGCTCCGTTTCCGCATCGGAACACATCAGTTTACGTAAGGTTTCCATCTTGTTTCTGACCAGTTTACAATTTGGAAACTTGGTCAGAAACAAGGCGGACACTGGTTGGAAACCTTTTAAGCACGGTCTGTTTCCAACCGGTTTCTGCTTATTTTCCGCACCGCTCTATTCAGGTATTTCATGTTTCCAGCCTGTTTCCGCTCTGTTTCTATTGCGGAAACCAACAGAGTGCTACAGTTTCCAACCAGTTTCAATCCTGTTTCCGGCCCACTTTCCACATGATTTCCGCTGCGGAATCTTGGCGGAAACAGCTTGGGAACTGTAACACGTCCACTATTCCGCACCTCCGGAATCCTGGGTTCCGCTCAGTTTCCGCTTGGCATGCTCCATGGTTTCCGCCCAGTTTCTGTCCAGTTTACAATTTGGAAACTTAGTCGGAAACTAGGCGGACACGGTCTGTTTCCAACCTGTTTCCGCTTATTTTCCGCACAGCTCTATTTGGATATTTCATATTTCCAGCCCGTTTCCGCGCTGTTTCCAGTGCGGAAACCAGCAGAGTGTTACAGTTTCCAACCGGTTTCAATCCTGTTTCCGGCCCAGATTCCGCATAATTTCCGCTGCGGAATCTTGGCGGAAACAGCTTGGAAACTGTAACACGTTCACTATTCCGCACCTCCGGAATCCTGGGTTCCGCTCAGTTTCCGTTTGGGGTACTCCATGGTTTCCGCCCAGTTTCTGTCTTGTTTCTGTCCAGTTTACAATTTGGAAACTTAGTCGGAAACTAGGCGGAAACTGGTTGGAAACCTTTTAAGCACGGTCTGTTTTCAACCTGTTTCCGCTCAGTTTCCGCTTGGCATGCTCCATGGTTTCCGCCCAGTTTCTGTCTTGTTTCTGTTCAGTTTACAATTTGGAAACTTGGTCGGAAACTGGTTGGAAACCTTTTAAGCACGGTCTGTTTCCAAATTGTTTCCGCTCAGTTTCCGCTTGGCATGCTCCATGGTTTCCGCCCAGTTTCTGTCTTGTTTCTGTCCAGTTTACAATTTGGAAACTTAGTCGGAAACTAGGCGGAAACTGGTTGGAAACCTTTTAAGGACGGTCTGTTTTCAACCTGTTTCCGCTTATTTTCCGCACAGCTGTATTTGGATTTTTCATATTTCCAGCCAGTTTCCGCGCTGTTTCCAGTGCGGAAACCAGCAGAGTGTTACAGTTTCCAACCGGTTTCAATCCTGTTTCCGGCCCAGATTCCGCATAATTTCCGCTGCGGAATCTTGGCGGAAACAGCTTGGAAAGTGTAACACGTTCAATATTCCGCACCTCCGGAATTCTGGGTTCCGCTCAGTTTCCGCTTGGGGTGCTCCATGGTTTCCGTGCAGTTTCCATCTTGTATCTGTCCAGTTTACAATTTGGAAACTATGCGGAAACTGAGCGGAAACTGGATGGAATCCGGTTGTTTCCACCCAGTTTCCGCCCTGTTTCCGAATTCGGAAACTGGCACATTTCACCCAGTGATTTCGAGTCTTTAAGCGAACTACCTCATTCATACGACAAAATTTGCACCAACATTCACACGGACATAAAATGAAAATTTGTATCAACTAGATAGAAGGGTCAATAACATCTAAGAAGAACATTATGGGCTTCAATGCTGGACAGATGTGATGGAAAATCAATCACAATCATTGATAATGCATACATTTGACAATCGTGGAAAGCATGTACATACATGTATATGCATAATTGTGTACCCAACAAATGCTTGCACTTGTAATAAAATTGGACACAAACAACACTATCCACCATGATGGACGGGGTCTACCCAAAAGTTGATACCAATCCATAACCGGGAACTAGAGATTTTCTAGTTATTTCTCAAATTTTCTGACCAAATTGACCTTGACCTTTTACAAATTTACCTCAAAATCCATGGGTAAGGTATACCCTAAGCTTGGTGCAAATCCGTAACGTTGACAAGGAGATATCGCAAGAACAAGCAAAAGTTAACAGACGGACAGAAATCGTAATCGCATTGTACGGCTTCTTCCCACCTCGGTGAGAGTACTTGAAATCGAGTGTTCCAAAAAGCTATCCACTGTTCCAGAAAGCTAACGCCCTCTGGCACGAAACAAGCTCCTAAGAAATGTAAGGATACTTTGGAGGCCAAAGTGAACTGATTATTCGGTTTTCACACTACATCATTTTATATCAAACTGAAATGTTTTTGATGACTTGCGAGAAATGTACGTTTGTGTGTGAAGTATACAAATAATCAGGTCGAAGTAAATAGTCGGGTAGCCCAACAAAACTATTTTCCCGTTCCCCATACTGTCGGTTTAGGTGAGAAGCTGATGTCATAACACAAAAAGTACAAAACTGGTCATTTTTTAAAACAAAGGTAGAACTTTTCAACTCTCTTCTTAATTTCACGAACTATCTGTAAATGATACACTCGTATCTCCCACCATACATGTAGGATCTAAGTAGCATTATAACGATCATTCACTACGTTAGTAGCCTAACAATTTAGGGATCATCCTCTCATTCATGTTTTAATTCGGGTCAATATCCTCGATATTCCACTAGATTTCCATGACCACTATTCTTAATTGCGATACAACATTTTGTCATTCAGTTTTTTATTTATTCAGGAGATAGTTCTGCTGTATGTCAAACTCATTCTGCCTCGACCAGTGAACACATCAGTTTCACCACCCAAACTCAACCAGCCAGGACAGACCCAGCCATTGGTACCTCATCTATCAGTAAGTTGGATCACAAGTGCTTCATCTCCATGTATACGATATGGTGAAAGTAAAGTGTTACACCGGTAAAATAATATAAACAACTGTTGATTGTCTTTGTCAGAATATCGTCCAGTCATTATTTTTTTTATCAAAAGTCGTTTTGTCATCATATTCACTTTACATCAATTTATCTGGTGCATTTTCTGGATGGTAACATTTGGGACCTGTGTGTTGTGCACAGTTTACTCACCTCGTGACATCCGTGGCAAATGTCTCAAATTATTTCAAACAATGGCAGAAATAATTATAGTTGAAGATGTTCTTGACACGGAACAATTTAAATTATGTGAGGATATACAGGTAAAATATAACCTATACGCGCCGAAACTTATGTTTGTTAAATATGATAAACCGTGATTAAATATAACATATGTTTACTACAATTCCGTAAAATAAGAACTGAAGATATCGCGCGGACAAGCAAAAGTTAACAGACTGACGGACAGACGAACAGAAATCGTGATCGCATTAACGCCCACGTCTCGAGACGGGCGTATGAAAAACAAAACAAAGTTTGGTGCGGTTGAACGATCTATATTCCCCACAGGTCGAGAGATTGGCACGTATGTCAGACAACTATCGCTCTCTTGCAAGGCAAAGACCTCTAACAACCGTAAATCAGATTTACCGCAGGTCAAGGTGAACTTGTTATTCGGGTTCAAACTACTTGTATGAATAATTCTAGGTCAAACTGAAATGTTTCGATGACAAGCGACAAATGGACGTTTGTGTGTGAAGTGTATTAACAATCATGTCGAAGTAAATATTCGCATGGCATACTCCCCTTCCTGACATTGCCCCACGGGCATATTCCACCTGAACATATCCCCAAGAACATATCCACCCTGACACCATTCCCCCCATATTTCGGATGTTTTAAAGACATTTTTGCAAGTTTTTTCCGTAAAAAATGTTTCCAAAAAATCACCCGATGGTTGAATGACCCGGCGGCCATGTTCGATTGATCGATATATTGAATTAATCTCTGGAACCATTGAACCGATTGATGCGATATTTGGTATACATGATCGACGGGTCCAGGTCTCCAAAAAGTTTCATTTGAAGGTGCTGCGTAAATAAATATGACCGCCATTGACCAACCAAATTCATTGGATATTCCAATACCGGTTTCTGAATAGGTCCCAAGATTGGTATGATGAGTCACGGTGTTTTTGGACAACCGTCACCATCTTTGTGTTGTCAATGGTGGCCATGTTTTTATGGAGCAACTTCAAATAAGAACTTTTATGAGACCTCCATCCTCACCCATCGGTGACGTAGGACATGTACCGCATCTATCGGTTCAATGTTTCCGAAGATTAGTACCTTATATAAGGTCTTTGTGTCAATCAAAGATGGCCACCGGGACTTTCGACCGATCGGCTTCAGGTCATTTTCTGGAAACTTTTTGAGAAACGAAATTACAGAAAAAATATATCTTTGGAATAAATGGAAATATGGAGCAGTACGTTCCATATTTGGGAATATGTCCAACGGGGGAATTTGGGGGGAGTAGGGAGGGGGGGGGGAGGGGGTACGTCAGGATTTGGGTATGTGAGGAGGAATATGAGCCTTGACTTGAGCCTTTTCAGCTGCACAAAGACTCAGACAATAGTTTCCTACATGAAGTATCTACCCATGCATGTGGGTCAAAGCAAAGGCTAACTCCGGTAAAAGAACAACTGTTGATGATATTTTTCACCATTTCATCCGGTTATTATATTGTTCAAAATCCATTCCACGTGATTTTACCTGGTGATGATAAATCTTAATTACCTGGCGCATTTTCCGGACGGTAACATTTTGGACCTGTATTTTGCGCACATCGAGCGAAAGTCGCGACAACCGTGAGAAAATGCACGAAATTATTTCAGCCAATGCCAGAAAGCATTATTGCTGAACATTTTTTTAAAATAGAACAGTGTAAATTATGTGAAGAATAGACCATATTTATGGCCATAAACATGATTTCGTCTTGCACCATCTTTGGAGTACGTGTTTTATCATGATTTAGTCCAACTTCATCTCCAGTTTCCAGTTCGAATGGACTCTGTCGTGCCTTTGACATGCGTATACAGTAGTATCTGCCAGTCCAACTTCCAAACTAACTCGAAAATTCACGTATATGTTCATCCCATCAATGACAATTTGACGACAGGCGCTGGTAAACACGAGGATTATACAGTGCAAGCAATCATGTTTCACCTAGAATGATCGGTTTATGGTGGAAAGAGGTTCTGGATATTTTTAATACGTTCAGGACTGATTTGATTTTCGGACCCAATGCTTAAACACCCGAATGTTTATCACATGACATGGTTATCAAGCTATAATTATCTAGTCATTTGACTTCGGATCGACAGAATTATGATATAATTTTGGAATGTTACAGATGCGGGTGCGATTACCGGAGGACTGGTAGGCGGCGTGACGGTTGTTGCAATCTGTATTATCCTGGTGGTCGTTTACAGACGAAGGTTAGAATATTTTGATACGTTTATGCCAAATCATAACAGATGCAATTTCTCGCATGTGCCCGTTATTGCAAATTGACTGTAATTTACTGGAGATAAATTTGCGATGCCACGAAAAACCACAAACCAAAAAAGAAACCATCAATAGGTGTACAAACCGACTTTCGTGTTATGTATATTCGTTCAATACTTACGTTCATTTCTGAGAGGGAAACATTTGATTAAACTTCTAAAGAAGATGTTTTGTTTCATTCAAGTTATATCAATATTGGGCAGACGTATCGTTCTATGTTTTGCGACATATCCCAGTAAACATTTATTGTAATATAACAAGTTCAGTTCCTGGCAAAACATTTTCAATACTTTCTGGGATGTGAAAGTCACGAAATAGTTTTCATAGTTCTTGTATTTGCAATGTATGATACGAGTGAATCACATATTTGTCTTTTTTTGCTATTTTGAAGATTCGCTCGTACAGCAAATCCTGATAAGCAACAAGCCCCGGGTGTCACCGGAAATGCCATGGTAGGACCCGCAGAGCGTCAGAAATTATCCAGGCTGCCGGAAAACATTGTCGATCGAAATAATCATCGCATGGACAAATTTCATAGTCAGGAACATCAAAATGAACAGCCCACAAGAAGATACTTTCATTCTTCACACGCAGAGGAGATGGGCGGATTGTATACTCGTGTAGACATTGGTCAGGCTGTCCCAATCAATCTAGACATGAACAATTTACACTCAAAAGAGATAAGGGGATTAAATTCCCAGGCGAGTGAGGCAATACAGACTGTCGGAAACGAGATAGATATGAACGGTTCGACCGGAATGATAAAAGAATTGTATACCCAAGTAAACAAGAAAAAGAAGATTCTGAAAACCAGCATGGGCCAACCCTTATTCAGCATACAAAACGAAATATCCAATGACAACTACAGTCATGTCGACGGGGAGTCCTCGCAGTTCTCTGTGATCCAACAAGACAGTTACGATCACGTCATCATCAACAACACTGCAAACTACGATGAGGTGCAGATAGACACTGCTCATGCTAGGACCGCCTATCATCTAGATTCAAATTCTACAGAAGACGATTACGACAAATTGAATCGGTTCGTTTCTTTTGAGCCAAAGATAAACACAGAGGACCCGTATTCTAGACTCCAACGTCTCAAAGCAGCACCTACTTCTCAGAGTGAAGAACACACGGAGGAATATTTTGACCATGCTATTCGCTCGCCTACTTATTAAACGCATAACTTTTAAGACCGGACTAACAGCAAGCGGATGGATAGACAACTCGAAACTTTAATGCGATTCGTTATTACGTTTTTACAGTGAAATAGTACGGCATTAGGATAATAGGAAGGAGAATTTTGCTTGTATTATGATAAAATCGGGCGAAACTGGATGATCACCTATGTGCCCGTCGAGAATACAGGACAGATCGACAAAACGACAGCAGACCGTACATTTATTATAAATGTATGATAACTGGATCTGCTGATACAAATTTGACTATCATGCTGAATTATTTGGAGATCAAAACACGTGTTTCTGGCCTGTATTATAGATGCCGATATCTGTGTGTGACGCTGACGTAAGGCGGCATATATAAGACAGGCTATAACTATATTATTAGTGTACATGTAAATTCGATCATATAACTATATTCTAATAATACACAGAATGTGGTTCTGGCGATCTCCGATGACATGTTTAAAATGAACTATAAAAGTCTGAACGAAGGTTCCTTCCTAACCTGTAATGTTTGTAATGTTACCATGTGCCGCTTAGTAGTTTCATACAGCTTACACAACGATTAAATGTATGGATGTTATGTATGATCGACTAATTTACTGTAATCCGATCATGCAGCGATATCGACATTTTCATTGGAGAGTTATCGAACACTGAAATACAATAATATTAGTTATTCAGCTTTTTCCCCGGGTGTATGGAAAGTTACGACCCTCCGTGAAACTCATACACCCTGGAGGCGTCCCTCAAGCCCGTTTATCGTATAATAAAAATGCTGAAAAAGGTCTATCATTTATAACCCACGTGAAACGGACAAATCCAACGGGCCATTTCGGTTACGAAACTGTCTGCATTTCGCTACAGCACTGTGAGAAAGGCGCGCCGCACACAATCCAATCGATCTGCTTTCGTTCGGAAATCGACTTTTATTTTTGGAACAAATGACACCTTTTGGTCACTTATGTGTCGGAAACTTCAGTGAAAATAATGGAGTGTGACTTTATTCCATTAAAGTTTGACGAGTGAGCGAAAGTTATTCCATAAATATTGAGATATTGCCAGCTGAACTTCCGAAGCGAAAGCGTCGTTTCCAATCGCACGTGAGTTGCTTTCTATATACCCCGAGTAGCAAGACATCACTCGGGGTGTATGGGTTTATACGACCCGGCCTTTTAACCAATCACAATCCAGATATTGAATATAAATTTGCATGTGGGGTAATACAATTTATTATTCCTGCTAGAGGTATATTACTTCCTGGCTGCAGCTATATCAAGCGTAAACAAGCCACTTCACCTCACGAAGGCTGTAAGTCAATCACTTATCTTCCGGCGATAAATCATCTTTTGAAAGAAGTGTTTACATCTGCCGAATGGTGCCTGGCACCTCAAATCATTTAATATACAGCAAATACCTATATTTGTATGATCGTGCTCGGTGTGTTTAAATTTGTTTATTTTAATAATCTGCAACGGATATACATGTATAATCATATTGATATAACCAGTTACACATTTTCAAAATACCTACACTGTCAGAAATGTTGGTATAGACGTGACGTACCCAAAATAGTTGGGTCAAAAGGACACAAACTGTTTGGGTCAAAATGAAACTTGACCCAAACTCTTTGGGTCCGTCGCTTTTATACGTAAAAATATCTGATCAATTTGATCCAATCCTTCTGCCAGTGTACATATTATATCAACAAGCGTTAAGCCAGTTAATATTTGGATGCGTTCAACTAGTCATTTGGATTGGGTTCAACAATCTGCATTGATATGATTATCGAATGTCTTACTAAAATATCGATTACCATTTGAAATAAACGACTATAGCCATATAACATTGTCATTATTGTTGATACGAGCAAAGTCATATTCCAATATTGAACTAGTGTGACGAAGTGTCATAACCGTCCGATATAAATATATCGATGAACAGACATGGGTAATAAAATTATAGTGACAGACTAAAAT
>JAVTVY010010292.1:0-44453 GCA_036873755.1 Hanleya hanleyi | reverse complement strand
CGATCGCACGTGTTAAGCTGCGCATAAATACACACTGGGTGAACAGGCGTGCCTTAGCTCTCAACTGCGCACATGTGTAACAAAATATAGCGCTATCAGCGAATGTGAAAACGGGTTTAACACAGGGGAAATAAATTACACTTTAATCGCCTTCCGCGTTTGTTTTAAAGGTTTGATTACGAGAAGTCGCTGTTTGTGTGCAAAAATTTTCTATGAAAGTGACAACCATCTAGCTGTGATAATGGAAGTGTCACGTACGCAAATAAAACTGAATGGTTTAATAACACCCTCCCCATGTATGCACGGTGTAAAAAATTCTTTGAATAGGCCGGAAAAGGTAATCAACAGATAACTCTGCCGATATCTTACTGATCTGAATTATGTTCAGTTATTATTTAACTTAAAGAAATACCCGTTTCAAAAATATTTAGGTTGATAAATATTTCCTTGTTATTCAGGGCGATACGGAAGTCTACCGTGGAAAAATGGTGTTGATTCGCCTGGAAAATTTCGCGATAATGCCGACACTAGGTTTTGATCACTTTCCTTGAAAACGTATGGATGCAATAGAAATCTAAATAAATATTTTTCATCGCGAGTATTATGGGACCATGAAACTATTATATGATTTCAGTGGTTTTCTTGTAATGTTTACCGGAAAACGTGTAACACGATTTGCGGGGAATTCCACTGAAATTCGCCCACTTCAGAGCACGTTTTAATACCTCACTGGCAAATCGTGTTACACTTTTCCCAATAAATATAACATGAAAAGAGCTGAAGAGACAGAAATGATATTTATATTTTCATGATCCTATAATACTCGAGATAAAAAATGTATTTAAATATTTTATTTTATGAATGCGTTTTCAAGGAAATTGATAAAAAAAAACTAATGTCGGTATATCGCCGAAAATTCTCGGCAAATCGACCCTGTTTCACGTTAAATAAACCAAAAAATGAAAAGGTTTCTTATGTTATTTGGCCTGTGTACTGTATTGCAGTCCATAGGGAAAATCATGTGTCATCAACACGCGCGTTTAGCTTTAATATTTTAGAAATATCGCAATTTATTCTACGGGTCTTTTTGAAAAAATCCCAGCTTGTGTACGGTCAAGGAGCACACGCGTACACGCACGTGGCCTTCCATTTCGACTGCGGTTTATCCCCAGCATAGAAAAGTCGACACAGGACTGCTCCCGCATGGCGGGAAAATAAAGACCGGTGTAGAACACGTGTCTGTCGAAACGTTCATGGCGATATACCAGATCAGAGAGGAAAACGCTATATTCACGATCCTTCAATTCACAAGTCGAATACATTAAAATTATCCAGAAAGTTTCTAGAGCTATACTTTGATGGGTGCCATGAAAAAGAATTGTCACGGGAGAATATTTGGTGACCCTGATATTTGAACATCGCTACTTGAGAGAAAGTGGAGGTGTGAATTTCCATTGAGTCTTCATTCAAGCATTTTTAATGTTTTAGATTGAAGGGAATTTCTCGGCAATGCGCTGAGACAGATGTATTTTTGACAACCAATCTTTTATTTGAGACTTTATCGAAACAGATCCAAATATTTGATTATCGGTGTTTTATTTATTATGGTCAACTTAGCGCACTTTTATTCTACATTGCAGGTTTGTTTGCTCCATGGACATATTGAAACTAGAGGAATGACCGCCTTTTCTCCGGATATTATTCGCATATCCACATATTTCTTCGTTATGTTTATATTTTGTTGTAAGATTCTAACCAATAAACATATGATTGTGCAAGTCCCATATCCCTATCCAGCAGGACTATACGTGGAAGAAACTAATTTCCGGTGAGCATATAGGTAAGAATCCTGCTTGATTAGTAAACAATATTGCCAAGCTGTCAATTTATTGTCTAGCCATAATAATAGTAAAGTGATCAGCTTTTTTGTCTGTTCTACTGGTCTACACACAGCTTGACTTTCGAGCCACGAAGGACGCAAGAGTTACTTCCGGAGGCGGCATCCACGGGCATTTGCTTTATTACTACCATAATTCAAATAAATGGACGTTCACAGGAAGTATCGCTGAAGGGATTGTTCATTTCAAAGACATTATTAAATGAAAGGCAACAAGTGTCTTTGATTTTATACGTTTTGTTTATTCACAGTTGCACATTTCCGGGACAGTTTTAATTGATCACTCCGGGCTCTAAATAAGCCATGCAGTTTTGTTCCATGAAAAATATATTTAAGTGCATTTCTGGAAGGTTGGACATATATGATCTCATCTTTAGTACTATACACATCGTCTTTCACATCCAGCTTATTTGTTTCTCACCACAACCGATACTTCATTCACTATGGAACAACATACAGGAAATCAAGGTAAGTTCACATAAATTTTATTACTGATCGTATGCCCCTAGGGCTAAAGAAAGTACACATGACCGACTCCAGCCGATTACATACAAAAATATGAAGTATATAACAGAAAGATACAAACATACACCATTCGTACGACATATATATATAAAAGATAAAATGTTTGGATGAAGATATATTGGTGTACTTAAATCGAATTCTATATACACTCGTCTACAGCAAGTGAACATTGGATCATCAGAGAGTGAACATTGGATCTGCTCGCAACCCCGTGTTGGCAGATCGGAAGAAGTATGAAAAGGCAACATGACTCCAGACTCCGCAGAGGTTTATTCTGTCAGTGATGGACATTGTATTTTCAAACAACGAGATGGCAGAATCAAGTCTTCTGGGAGGCAAGTTTACCTACAAGTGTGTGCACGTTATGAAGAAGCCGTTATGCAAATTCAAAGTGAACTCGATCATCAAGCAGGCATCCATTTTGTTTGACAGACGAGTCGAAGATCTCCTCAATGACCAGGTTATTCGGAATGCCATCAACTCCAAATGCAGAGGAAAGAAACTGTTATGTCAACCCCTGATTCGAGACTGTGAACTTGAATATGATAACTTGAACTTGGATATGGACAGTGATATTTATTAACATACATTTCCTCAATCACATTGTTAAATTTCTCAACTCAATGCTCTGTTGAATAATAAATATATAATGTACATATTTTATATCCGGTTTTCATTTCCCTTTTTATGCGCATGAAGCACAATGGCCGTATATGAGAATACGTTTTTAGTTTTCATATAGGCTTTGCCTGTTCACCGATCCCATTCCATTACATTGTTGGAATAAAATATTGTTTAAACCAATAACAAAGAGAGATCAACAAATATGCGCTATGAAGAGTAATAAATGACATGTGAGAAATTGAGGAATTAACACGGCGGGATACAGCCCATAGCAAATTAAGAAGTAATAAACAATGGTTATTTTGATTACCCACTCGAATCCCAACGGCGAAACAAGACTAGTTAATTCTTGTTAATTACATACACGATCTCTCATAACTGGATCGACGATACCAAGTGACAAGATAATCTCTCTGTATGAAAATGTCATGCGGCGTTGCTCTAAAAGTTGTAAATGTACAACCACGGGTATCCGACTTCTATCGAAATTACAAACTTCAGACGAATAGAGTACTCATCACGTATAGATATTTGCAGATGTAACTTTAAAAGCTTACCAAACAAGGCGCGCTTCAAAAGCGCAAATTGAACAAAAACAAAATTATGAGTTACACCATTAGAGAACCGTTATCTATGGTGAATGTCTTGTAAATTTCTGCGTTTACGCATCGTCCTGAAAGAGAAAAAATATACGCATTAGATTCTAATGTTTCACTCGACATTTATCTGTAATCAAACGTAATAATAATTGTTAAAGTAAAGCTATGATCATCTCATTCCAAAAATTACAAATATTGTCCATAAAACAAATAAACGACTACCAGGTGTTAATTTTTGTTGACAAATTTTTCAATCATACAGACCTAATTCCAAACACTTTCAGATCATATTTTTCAAAATTATCTGTTGTCCACAGGTACCCAACTAGACAGGCTAAATTAAATTTATATCGCGATTTTTACTACTCTGACTTATAGTACTAAAATAAAGAGTCCCAAAATATGGAACAATTTACCCTCTCAGTTAAAATCTCACGTTTCGCTCTCATTATTCAAATCGAGGATATAATCGTATTTATTCCTGGAACATAATTAGACATCTATTCTGTTTGCCGTCTGTGGAAGTTGGAAATTAAATTTGTGTTTTTGTCTCACTATGATGAGTTTACCGCATATTATCATCTTTGTAAATATAATAATTATTTTGGGATAAAACAAACCCCTCGGGGTTTTCATCCCACCACTATTATATTTTGTTTACTAAACATTATTGTTATGCATGGTGAAATAAAAATCAAATCAAATCAAATGGTAATCTAGAACTGACTTTTTTGAAGCCGCATTCCAAAATGCGCAAAGCCCGTATTCTGCAAAATACATAAGATTCGAATCGCACGTTCATAAAACGATATCATGGTTTCATAATATTTTGTTTATTAACGAATTACACCGTAACCGATTCTAAGATATAGTCAAGCAGCACACGTATAGCAAAAATCTGGAGAAAAAAACAACATTAATTTGTGTTCCGTTCTCATAATCCGTTTTTCACGGCCTCAAGCGACACAGCCGTTGTTGTTTTTGCGTCTGTAAAGCGGGACTACTTTCGAGCCGATCGTTTGCCAGGAGACTTTCAATCGTTTGCTAGAAAACGTCTGCACCTTTGTTCGAGGTGTGAAAAGACGACCGGCACCCTTACCGTAGGTTGCCGGAGATTTCCGGCGATCGTCTTTATCTGACCGGCGTTTTTTAAAAAACGATCAACTCATACACCCATCGTTTGCATCGACGTTTTTTTTCATCGTTTAAAACGTCTAGCAAACGAACGATGGATGGATACGGTCCCTAAGCATTCATCCTTGTAAATAATTCGGTTACACTCAAATGAACTATGCCTTGACACAGTGGCGACCTATTTAATATGGTAGGGAAAATCAAATTATACAAAACTCATTGTCCCTTTGTCAGTACATGTATTACACTCAAATAGACCTTATATATTTTGAAACCAAAATAAGAACGCAAATAACGGACTTGGAGTTCTTCAGATTTCTGACATCATCTCGAGTAACAAGCTTTCCTGGGTGAGAAGGGGACACAATCTCCCGCCTCAACACTATCACATTAGAGAATGATTGTGTGCTGGGATAGAAACGCCAGCTTGCACCTGTGTATCTATCTGCCCAGTGAGCGGCAGGTTGATGGGCGAATATACAAATCCCTGTGCCCGTGCCTTCCACTTTTGAAAAATATACATGTATGCACATGGCATGCTGTGGAAAATTGAGACATAATGTCCTCTGTTCAGATTAAACAACAGTTGATAAGAGATGGTTTAAAGAAGATGTTGTCATCAGTGGACATGTACCAATGTACAGGTATATCTGTGTCAGGTGTAATACTCTCACTTATCCCTGAAGATGACTGAAATTATAATACTCTCACTCTCCTCAATGACATTCCTACATGGACAGCTGATGGAATGTAGGCTGATATAGATGCAGATTTACCTGTGTGACTAACTACCTGACACAGTTATTGGGGTTACCGGCAATGTCAGGAACGTCAGATCCGTGACCAGTAACCTGTCTCTACCCCCTTGAGGTGGCTGGAAATGACTTCACATTACCAAAGGAACCAGGGCTATTCCGACGATCGGACTGTGACTTGCTCTAGGGGAAGTTCACACTTCTGTACAAGATGGTCATGTACTGTACATGAATAGTGTAACTGTTTGGCCATTGGTTACCGTTGGTTACCGTACGAAATGCTACATGTATGCACTTCAGGGCGATCTATAATGGCAGGATCTACATGTACATGTATAATGGCAGTATCCATACATAAATTGTATTAATTATTTCCTCCCATCTCTGGACAGATTTGTTACCCACTTAAACTTGAAATGATAATGGTTCATTAAAATTAATAGTTTGTTTATCATGACTGCCCACCCCTTAACTTTGCCTCTGCCCAAAGATTATTATTATTTTGGTTCAGCAGGGTCTAAGGCACAAGCTGCTGATCACTGTGCCGACAAACCTGGGAAGTCCCATTTCACATGCCTCGCCAGAGATTAGATGCTGTTGAGGTTGTTGCTTCAAAAATTTATTAGAGAACAATCATTAATTTATGCAAATCAGAATTAAAAGTTCATCTGTCAGCTTGTTTCAATGCATATTTCATGTAGAGTACATGTATCTTTTGCCCAAATGAAAATAGCAATAAAAAATAATAATAATATGCACCTGCTCGTCACCCTTTCCTGGCAAGTAGGTGATGATACCATTAAGTTTAACCACTGAACCAGCATGCGTTCCAGCCCCGCTGATCCATGTGTGAAAGTTTGACAGTTACTTGCTGACAGAAGATGGTTCTCTCTGGGTACTTTAACTTTCTCCACCATTCAAACTGGCTGTCACCATATGAGTGAAATAACCGTGATTGTGACATTAAACCATAATCCCCCCGCTCCATTAAGTTTATTGGCACATCTTCTATTCAGCATGACCAGAACAGTGTTCCAGGTGAGGTCCATAGGTAAATTATAGAAAATATTGTAAAGCCCCATTTACAGGGCAATTTGGTAATGGTAGGTTTTGACTGGAACATAATTTGCTTAATTGATAAGAAATTTTAATAAATATGCCTCAGCATATTAGAATGTACAGTGTAGATTCTTCTGATTATCAAGTTAGTCTAAAATATGTGTCATTTTAATACATTGTTTATAAAATATTTGTAGATCACACATAATACTTTCTGGCCACGTGGGGCTTCCGGGGATTGACCTGGGATGTCGTTGTGCACACTGCAGGTCATAGTAAGAATAAGCCCCAGCTTCTCAGAGAGCTTGTCGTAAGAGGCGACTAACTGAGGCACCTGTGGGGTTTCCGGGTGTGAAAAGGAATAGGACCCCACCCGTGTGGTTCCCGGGTGTGAAAAGGAATAGGACTCAACGTCATCATATGACTGAAATATAGTTGAAACTGAAAGCGACGTTAAATCATATTCACTCACTCACTCATAATACTTTCTGTAGCTAGCCTGTAGACAGTAATTCCTCTAATAATTCAGTCAGAGCAAGGGAAATTCTCTACTCTAAAATCAGGGGTGATCAAATTTATTAGAACAGGAAGTTGGAAAAATGGTTCAAAATCAAACTGATATTGATATTAGAACAGCCAATTGAATTTTGACTCTAAAATTGGGGTGATTGAATATTGATATGGGGGGGGGGGGGGGCTGAATTACATGTACATGTATAAGAGAAATTATTGCACATATCCTATTTCTTCTAATTATTCAGATGGCAAAACAATTTCAGGATACTGTGAAGAGAAATTCAGGAAAAATTCTACAAATTTCACTAGCTACACGTATCTTTTCAGTTTTTGGGATAAATAACATATCCATGACACAGTATTTAGCCTCAGTTGACAAACAGATGGATTTTTTCTGCTTCCAAGTCCAAGAATGCTGTTCGAAAAATTAGAAGAAATAGGGTATATTTGTCAGCCATACTGCATGTTTTGTCCTATTATTGGACACCATCAAATTCCTAAATTCCGTTTACTGTAGCATCATGATTCTTAGCTCCTATTTTCGGCATTTAAACAGATGAATCAGGTGCACCTAAAATAAAAAGGAATTTATAGTGTTTGTGTAACCTGGTCACAGAGCTTCCCGGATAACCACTGTGCTTTGACACAGCCTAGCGAAATGCAAATTTTCAAATGATTGCTATGGAAACTGCATAAAAGAACATTTAACTGAGATTGTGGCAGCTCTTTCCAATGGGGAGGTAAATATATTTATTTTTTTAACAGTAATTTTTTTCCAAAATGAAACTGGAAATTATAGATTTTCTGGCCAAAGTTGACAGGTTCTCGTTTGCCAAGAGATGGGACAGGAGTGACTTTAGCGAGGTGTTGGACATAGACATACACGATCAATTCTATCATCAGTTGTGTCATGCAAAACTGGAGCGAACAAACTGACTTTGAAAACGTGATCTACTGTACATAATAAAGATAGATCAGTGCAAACTTGATATTGAATTTAGGGAGTCATTTTAAAATATAGGTCTTAAATAGACCTCAGATGCTATAATATGCACCTGAATGTTCCGTCATTTCTCTTGGCCTGTCCAGACCAGAGAGTTATTATGTTACCGATATCTTCAGGGAGTAATCCAGAAGCTTTTGGCACCTGTGAACCCCCAAACTCGCTCGCCCAAATAAAGAAAATATTCTTTTTTTCCTAAAAAAAATGTGTGACAAATTCAAACACCATTGGTGAGAAATGCTTTATTGATGTGGGTCATTTGTATTAGCATATTTCTCCATGGTAATTCTGTCTTTCCAACCTGGTGTTTGTAAAAGAATGACAGATCCCCAAACTTTTTTGAACAGCTAAAACTGTTTTCTGGCAGAACCTCGTTCTTACATACAATGTACTGTAAAATGTTTTGATATGCCAATTCACAGCCAGCTGGAGCTGCTGCAGAACAAAATACATGAATGTCAAATTTGTATGTGTCAACATATCTGGATTAATCCTCATAGCCAATCAAAACAAGGATGAATGATGTGGAGCAGCAAGGTTTTTCTTTAGTATTTTTATCAAATTATAGCCAATCAAATTGGAAGATGTCGTACATGTACAGGCGCACTTCTATTTTTACTAATTATAAAGTGATGACATTTCGTGGATCATTCAAGAAAAATCATGACATAAATTAAGGTGAATAATGCATTTTTGACCTGGTTTATGAAGATGTTACAATTCTGGTCACCATATTATCTTGCCATCATGCCTGGTATTGAGATCTGTTTTTCTCCTGCAAAAAAAAAAAAAAAAAAAATCACTTTAAGAGAGATAAGATGGAGGTACAAATATTAATGGAATTATTCTAATCTTTGACATTGTTCTATCAAAATATCTGACCATGATTGTATGCATTCAACTCTGAACATACATGTATACATGCAAGCAGTATAGACTCAACCACCAGACAGGGCTATCTCCCCTTCGGCTAGCCGATCGACCCTGCCCTCATTCACTATACATGTATAGCCCTGTACCAAAACATCATCATCTGCACACGTATCTACATGTGAATATGCGTGAGCATAAATTGATTCCGAAAAACATTGCTGATTTATTGTCAAAAAAACGACCGTCAGCTTTGATGTAGTGGTGGTGGTGTTGTTGTTGTAAAGAGATGAACAGTTATTTAATTACTGGTGGTCACCGATTGTTTTTACCCCTCGGCCAAATTTGGCCTAGGGGTATTGTCGTCATCATGTACGGCTGTCCGTCCGTCCGTACGTCTGTACGTCCGTCCGTCCGTTACCGCGATATCTACAGAACCGTTTCATGCATGGCAACCAAACTTGGTACATCTATTTATCTTCACGTAAATCAGAAGCCTATTGAAAATGAGTCATCTCGGACAATATTTTGCAGAGTTATGCCCCTTTTTACAAATAAAAATCCATTTATGATTTGTTATTGTGATAATTTCAGAACCGTTCCATATACAACATCCTAACGTGATACAGTTGTTTCTCTTGACCTGAACAAGGTGCCTATCAAAAATGAGTCGTGTCGGAAAGTATTTTGCAGAGTTATGCCCCTTGTCTAATAAAATCCGTTACCGCGATATCTACAGAACCGTTTCATGCATGGCAACCAAACTTGTTACATCTATTTATCTTCACGTAAATCAGAAGCCTATCGAAAATGAGTCATCTCGGACAATATTTTGCAGAGTTATGCCCCTTTTTACAAATATAAATCCATTTATGATTTGTTATTGTGATAATTTCAGAACCGTTCCATATACAACATCCTAACGTGATACAGTTGGTCAATTCCACGTCACTCGCGTTACATTTTTTCACCATATTGGTTATATTATACCCCACCTGCCTCCAACAAAGAAAGTATACATGCACACATAATGCATAAAGACAACTTGGGCCCTAAAGTATTCATACAAATTTAAAGTGCTGTAATTGCATTAAAGACTTTTATTTAATTCCAGTTTGCGTACTCGTCACTCGCGTTACAGCAAAAAGGACATGGAAATTTTAGCCATAACTTCATTCTTGAATTAAGCTCAAGCCTTTACACACAGATGACAATTTAGTGGATCTGTTAATACCCTGTAGACCTCTTGAAATAACAATGCAATTAGGAATCCACTAAGTTGTTCCAATGTGTAACAGCTTGCTCGAATATCTTCCATGTCTCGTCACTCGCGTTACGTCACTCGCGTTACCTCTCATTTGAGGATACCAAAGTTTGAATGTTAGTGAACATTAAACACCACAAACCATAAAATTATGTTGTGCCATAAAAACAGATCTCAGATACAGTATAACTGAACAGAACTTTGTACATTTTATGTTCATCTCAGAGAAGGACATGCAATTAACATGCTTAAGGAAGTTCTGGAAATGTGAAAGACGAGCGACTGTTTGAAGGAACTGGACCATCTAACTTTCCAACAATTTGTTCCCGGTGGTAATAAACAGAATCACAGGGTGTAGGTATGGCCCGCTCCTGTATGGATCATCGCGGATATGAAATACTCGACGATACCGAGTATTTCACCAGGGTACACATCTTGGTCATACTTCACCAGACACCAATCCTTCACATGGAGAGTACCAATATCCGAGTCATTTAACGACACCTGTGACGTCATAGTATTGTCCCAAGTGCAGATTATTTTTCAAGAATCGTCTCCTAGCCACTACATATTATTTTCACACATGCATAGTCCCTTTAGTCAATTAGTGCAGTGAAGAGACTCACTTGATATTGCTTCCAGTGAGCACTTTGATTATTTAATAGTGAGGGTGTAAAACAAATTGTTTTACGGAAGACATTGTAGATCACAACACTGCTAACATTTGAACATGAGATGCCACATTCCAAGACCTAAAAGACCGGTCAGAGCATCAAACTCGAATTCCAGATGAGTCTGGACTTAAAAAGACCTCCTATGATGAACATCGTTTGATAAATAATAAAAAATAATTCCTAAAGGTATTTTTGAAATCGAAAATACAAACCAGAGAATTATGTCAAATAAATAAAACATTTATTTTTTTCAAAAAATAAATTAAGGTACTTGTCATTTTAACAGAAAATTTAAACTATGAGAATAGAGTACTATTAGATTTAAAAAAATGCAAAACTGGAGAAAAGAAAATATAAAATGTATATGTATTTATATTGAGAAAGAGGAATGCAGTTGCAATATCACCCAGCTAGTAATACAGATATTGGTATAAGTCCTAGTTATTAATTCAATTACAATGCAACTGCATATAAACTCACTAATATCAGTTGGTCAACCATAAAATATAAAATAACAAACAGGTGAAGGAACTGCCAAAATTCCGAAATATGTCCCTTGGTCGAAATGAACTCTGCTAAAATGCTGGCCTATTAACTATCCCTAGTGAATTTATTCCTAAATAATTTCATGAAATGTAGTTGAGTGAATTATCAGGACTCCAACACTCCAGTTCCAAATGCTATTTCAACTAAGAAATGGTGGACCACACAATTCAAAGTTGGATGGAATTTGAGATGTATTGATAACCAAATAGCAGACGACAGGAAGCACATGCAGTGTGAGCAGGATCAAAAGAATTCTGGGTATTTTTCTTTGGCATTTATATACTCACATGTTTAAAGTATTTATATTTCTGTCACACCCTATCCAGCATGTCATGACTTAATAAAAATTGGAATTTGAAAATAGTATCTTCCACCAGATAGTGTCACTCGCGTTACACTCCGTCACTCGCGTTACATTGTCACTCGCGTTACTAGATTTGGCGCTACCACTGGAAGAAGTCACATGGTGTAGGAACTCAAAACTATGGTCATATGTTCATGACAACTGACAGAAGCAGTGATAGAAATAGCTCAATTAAACTTGATGTTTTTTGTCCAATAAAAGAAAAAGTAGCATTTATCGTCACTCGCGTTACATAACTGTGACTCCATGCAAAATTTACAATGTGTGACAATATTTACAAATACCTGCTGATTTTTTTTATGATTTTTCAAGACACCATTAACCATTAATGTAAATAAAAAAAGAAATCCTTCATTCTGCAGCTAAACAATGGTAATAAAATCTAACCAATTTTGTGAGATAATTGAAAGTAAAAATAAGAAAATTTGATCCTGGAACTTCATAACACCCCAGGTTGAAAAATTCTGCAGCAATCTTACTGAATTTTTAGATTTTATCTTTATACTGTATCACCATTATAAAACAATCTCATTGTGGCACATTCTCAAGATTTTATTTTTTGGCTTCATGTCCCAAGTAGCATGGAATTGACCACTTGTTTCTCTTGACCTGAACTAGATGCCTATCGAAAAGTGTGAGAAAGTATTTTGCAGAGTTATGCCCATTGTCTAATAAAATCCGTCACCGCGATATCTACAGAACCATTTCATGCATGGCAACCAAACTTGTTACATCTATTTATCTTCACGTAAATTAGAAGCCTATCGAAAATGAGTCATCTCGGACAATATTTTGCAGAGTTATGCCCCTTTTTACAAATAAAAATCCATTTATGATTTGTTGTTGTGATAATTTCAGAACCGTTCCATATACAACATCCTAACGTGATACAGTTGTTTCTCTTGACCTGAACTAGATGCCTATCGAAAATGAGTCGTGTCAGAAAGTATTTTGCAGAGTTGTGCCCCTTGTCTAACAAAATCCACTAATTCCTATGTTAAGTTTGCATATAATTTCTATATCATGTTTGTATACTATCACATTTATTTATTGATTGGATGACTGATTCATTTATTCTCTTAGACAATGCAAAGAATGCTTGCAAATCTGTTTTGAAAATGACATACATGTGCCATTTAGTATACATGTACTGTATTTATCTAGCCATGTGTACTGTTGTTTTGGTGAGACATCGATACAGCTCTTTCAATTTATTCAAGAAACAAATTAATTTAAGGGGAGGAAAACTTTTTTTTTTCAAGGAAAGTACACTTACAATACCATGGGTAAATATTTCTTCCCACAAGCCAATCAATTGGTAGAGACACCCTTATTATAATAGCTGGGGTTCAGAGCCGAGGGGTTTGGATAGCGCAGCTTCATGTTCTTTTTCTGCTGAATCCCCCAAATATACTATGCAGTTGATTAATTCAAGTTGTTGCAATACTGAGAAGTTGGGATAATCTCACACTTTTAATCTCTGTCAAAGGCTACATGCAAAGGCTACATGCCTTGGTAAAGACCCACTGTGTAGAGAATGCCAGAGCATTTTTTCACCCTGTATAAGTGAAATGAGGGCAGGGTCGATCGACTGACAGAAGGGGATATAACCCTGTTTGGAGGTTGATAAAGATTATGTACATGTACATGTATTATATAACTATCTGAATACATGTATACATGTACATGCCATATATCTTCCTTTATTGAAGAACTTATAAATCTGTTAGATGTCTAAGCTTACACTAAATGTACCAGTTTTTATTCTTCATAATTTCTGGGATTTTTTTTTCTTGGAGGCTTCCCTTCTGACACCAGACTGTCATGTTCACAGTGCAGTGAAATACCAGTTTTAAGTGGGGCAGACAGATTTCAAGTGTTCCTTTATCAATACCTGCCCTATATTTTCTGGCTGCCACAAATAATTTTTTTTTGTGGAAGTACATGTACAATGTCTGAAAGACATTTTTATTCAAGCTACATGTACATGTAATCTGTTCCATGCAACTAGCAATCAGGGTGCATACAACCTGGTACATTGACAATTAGTATATTTTGCAAAGTATATTAATTAGCAAAACATCAATCAGCTTGCTTTAATTCATATATCCATATGTATGTACATGTATGTATGTACAATCTAATTAAAGTTTATAAATCGTTTCTGCTCCCCAATTTGGATGTGATGGGCTGACGAATCCTGATATCCTCATACTGTAGTTGCTTGAAGGGTACCGGTATGGGCTTTTTGGCTGGCCCAGCTGAACCAGGCTTCAAAGTGGTGATATCCTTTGATTTTGCTGCAGTCCAACCAGTGTGGCGCCATAACCTGGTCTTTGATATAAACCTCAGGCTAGATGGAAACGATGGCCCTATCCCCCTCCTCAATTACAAGTGGATCCTCTGTTGAAAAGTGAACTTCATGTGATTGAATTATTAGGAGAATTACATGTACCGTACCCAATTACACACATTACATTGTACAGGTATGTGAGATCCTGGTCTGTTGGATGTGTTACACCTGTGTTTGAGGTGACATGTTAGAGATATTAATGCATGGATGTTAATTGGTACCCCTTCTTTATTACAGTGCTATAATTAAAGCAGACATTCATCATATTTAAGATTTACTTCGGCAGCATTAATACCTTTCTACAAGTTGGCTTAAATCATAATTACATCCACTTAATTTCCCAACTAAACGGGGCTTCTATTTCAGTATAGGAGCATGCAAGATCCCAGATTTGAATCTTTTTCTCTTCAATATGTACAGCAAAGAAAGAGTGTCTTCATTTTATTTGCGCGACTCGGAGAACTATGAATGCATGCATGCGCATCTCGGGAGAAACTTTTTGAATTTCCTGATCTCTGTATTTATGTTCATTACAATTTGGTATCCGGGTATCCGATACTCGTGGAGATACCCGTTCATTCGCTTCACGGGAATCTGTTTGGATACCCGTAAAATAATGTCTGGGGCAAATTTTGTCTATCAAAAAAACCATATTCGGCTTTAATAAACGATAGTTTACCTAGAAATCATCGACCGCAGGCTTTACAAATGGCAGAAGTTCATATTTTTACGACGTCTAAGTGGGCGATGAATTATGGCAGCTGCGTGCATTCTCTTGTACTGGGCGATTTTCGTCGTATCATCTGTAGCTACGGGCATTTACACAAACAGTTACAACCGTGCATAGGAGAATGCAATTGCATAAACTATCGTGTTATGGTCGATGTTTACAAACGGTAAACATGGAGGACACGAGAGGGCTTGATTCCAATCTGCTTGAAAATGTCGAAAGGAAAGACAATATCTGTACAGGCTTACAACGGATGGCCAGATAATGTAAAGGATGTTTTTGTCTTCATACAGAAAGACGAAAACACGAAATTAACTCATTATAGTCCCTGAAGTTAGTGCTGTGGTGAACTTCTTAAATGTGTGTTCATTGGAATTGTTCGTAATTTCTTGACTTACATCACTCAATTTTAAGTTCATATTGTGTGTTTGTTCAATTCATCAACATATTTAAGTTATATATGCTAGGTGTCATGAAGATGGTATTACTATACATGTATATGCAGCACTTAAGTATAAACATTCGTAATGAATGAAGTCGGAAGCTGAGCTGGTGACCCGTGACATTCATAGTTTAATGTACATTGTTTGATTGTTTGTTAGAGGGCCTCTGGGAAGAACAGTTTACACAACTGACAGAGTAAATACTTGTATTTGTTACCCTCAGAAAATAAAGTAATATATATATATATATATATAGTGAGGGACAGAACTATTTTTTAGTCCATAATGAGAATATAATCAAGGTCCATAACCTTAAATCGAAAATTTTCAAGTGACTCCAAATTACAGCTCCAAATTAAATTAATTCAAGGAGACAATCCTTGACACAATTTCATAAATCATGCTGCATGTTATTGTGGTTGCTCAAGAGAAAGTTTATCCACTCATCCTATCACAGTAAAATTGACAGTTGATTGAACGGTCAAATATCAGCTCAGTGAATCGAATGGCTACACAGCGGTGGGGAACAACATGATGTGAGAATCAATTATCCTATTAACAACAGTAAACATGAAAAGAGTACATAAATGTTTATTCCACTTTAATCTCCACACTTCAATTTTTCGTCACTTCAGTGGATACTGGTAGATACCCGTAAACTGAAATTTCGACGAAAAGCAAGGCCTGAAGAGAATCAAGAAATTCAAAATATAAACACATTTTATTAATTTACATGTTGTAACTATTATTAAAGATAAAACTTCAGTTTTCCTATATAATATCTTGCATGGGGAATTCCCTCAGCAGTGGCGTGACAGACAGGGCAAATCTTATGACAGATGGCACAGTGTATGTTATTATCACTGACCTGTTATAATTTTAAGTTTTGCTTTTGGAGAATAGAGGCATCCTGGTTTAACATGAAGAACTGTTTTACATGTGATAAAGACCTCCACTGTTTATTAGGGTAGGAACTGTTGACATTACACTGACAGAGTGTCATTCTGACTGTACCAAACAGCATCTCATTCAAACTCAAACTTGTATACCTTCCCTCCTGGGGATAGCTTGAGACATTTCACTTGGGAAACAGACCATTGAACCTCTTTGCTTCATAATGGACAATGACCCAGTCCAAAGAAGAAATCATGCGCTGGTCCAGGGCGGGGGGTCGGACGGACAGCGTCGATGGAAGATGTAGCTAAATAATATATAGCCCTCAAGAGTATGAGGGCTATACGTCGGCCCCAGTCACCTCCAGCGAGGGTTTTAGATAATTTTATTACGAATCACCCACCTCTGAACCTGCTGTACATCTAAACTCTATCCCCTCCTGCGCACTATTTCAAAATCTTGCACACTATTGTGAAATAGTAACGAATATATCGCCGTCTGAATTTTTCAGTCGGAAACTTCTAGCTCTCTGCGCGCCATGTTGGTGACGTCACTCTATACGGTTAACATGGCGCGTTTAAAGTGGAAGTCGTCTGGGAAATTCAGACGGCGATATATTCGTTACTATTTCACAATAGTGTGCAAGATTTTGAAATAGTGCGCAGGAGGGGATAGAGTTTAGATGTACGGCAGGTTCAGAGGTGGGTGATTCGTAATAAAATTATCTAAAACCCTCGCTGGAGGTGACTGGGGCCGACGTATAGCCCTCATACTCTTGAGGGCTATATATTATTTAGCTATGGAAGATGAGGCTGCTGAGTGTTCGATGCTGTACGATGTTGATGGGTGCGCGTCCTGCAGTCTCACAAACTATATATCGTCTCTGAAAGAAAATGTTGTTGTCTCTGCATATCCTGCTGAATGCATTGCATATATTTAGTTTGTGTGGTCCAATCATTACAAAGTAGTAGGAATTCCGTGTCCCAGGAATGGTGAGGATTTCTTCCTCCTCAGGATGCCACATATTGTCCAGGTATATGTGGCATTTTGGCTAGCCAAGTTGACATGGCTTCGTTCGTTCCTTTACTACGCCACGATGACTCTCAATGAACTTACATGTACACTCTGGGATCACATGGTTTCGTGGGCCGTTCGGCTCTATCCACCAATAAAACAACCCCTCCCAGCTCTCTATCCATTTGTTTTATCGAGTTCGGCAAAGAGTTTGATTGCCGTGAAGAGCTAATCCATCTGCAATCAGTCTTCAAACATCAACGGTCGGTTGAATTCTCCGCCATTATATTCTTATGTGTCACGTGATCAGCAACATGTCGTGCGCACGTGACCGGCTGTACGAAGATAATGGCGGAGAATTCAATCGACCGTTGATGTTTGAAGACTGATTGCAGACGGATTCATAAGCTCTTCACGGCAATCAAACTCTTTGCCGGACTCGATAAAACAAATGGACAGAGAGCTGGGAGGGGTTGTTTTATTGCCGGATAAAGCCGAACGACCCACGGAGCCGTGTGATCCCAGAGTGTAAGTTCATTGAGAGGCATCATGGCGTAGTAAAGGAACGAACGAAGCCATGTCAACTTGGCTACATTTTGGCTTTCACAGGTCCGTTTGTGATCTACAGGTATATGGAGGACATACATACATGTACTGTACACAAACATATTAAGACTTGAAATTTTTGGAAGTGTGATTTACAACACTTAACTGCTGTTAATAAAACTGTACAGATCACTGTGAATACACGCTGTGTCTGGTCTCCGACAGGTATTTGTGTGGGTGGGAAATTGATGACGTATTCAAATCTTCAGGGCCAAAGTACATGCAGTGTATTATGGCTGTCAACAAGCCAGGTAGCTGCTCAAGTCGCCGGCCAAACCAAGTTCTAAGTTGCATTTATTCACCAAAATAATCTCGCCTAGAAAAAGAATTCCTCTATCGGACGTCATGTCACTAATCAAGATCTGGGACAGTCTGTATCCTAAATATGTCGCGCATGTCAGACTGGCGACCAATGACAGTCCAACTTCAACAGGTGCCTATCTGATTATTTCTGTAGTGAACGAGGTGCAGAAAAATCCAACCCAGGCAGCTGACAAAGTTCTTGCTCTCCATGAGCAATCACCAAAGATTATTATTTGCTCAGATAGGCACCTATTCGCCCGTTGAAGTTACATGTAGACTGTGATTGGTCGCCAGTCTGACATGCGCAACAGATTTAAGATACAGACTTTCCCAGATCTCAATTAGAGACATGTCCAATAGAGGAGCGGTTATTAAGTCTGAGATTTAATCAGATTGTGTAGTGTTATTGAATAAAGTTTTTGTTGTTTTTTCTCTCGTAAAATTGAACCAACAGGTTGGATGCAAGTTCTAGAAGCATTAGTTCAGGTGACATCCTACTGGCCCCATAGAGCTTCTGAGGATTGACCTGGGATGTTGTTCTGCACATTGCAGGTCATGGTAAGAATAGACCTCAGCTTCTCAGACAGATTGTCATCTGAGGCAACTAACTGAGGCATCCGTGAGGTTCCCGAGTGTGAAAAGGAATAGGACCACGTTCGTGGAATTCACGGGTGTAAAAAGCAATAGAACCATGGGGTTCCGGACACCCGTGTGAAAAGGAAATTTAGGACTCAACGTTGTGAAAAAAAGTTGGAAGCGTTAAATTATATGCACTCACTCACTTCATGATTTTCGGGGGAATAGTTTCCAGTTTGATTGTGTGAATGTATCCTTCATTTATTTTCCGGATATTATACTTCTGATCAATCTACATGTACAACTACAAAATTCAACAATGATGACATACATGTACATACAGCAAGTGCTGAAGTGAATCTATTTAATATTGGAGTACATTTGACTCAGTGTACCAGGATTTCCTATATGACCACAGGATTCTAATCCAGGATGACCTCCCCTTTTCTACGCTCACTCACTCTCTATGACTGTGGGAATGTCACACTGACAATCTCGCCCTTTAACCTGGATGTGACATATACTATATTCTAAGTATAGATCACTTGCTCTGGCATCTACATGTATTCTTGTTCAGCACAATTTAGAAATGACCCCTGCAGGATTGGTGTGATATTTTAGAACTACCGTGACTAGTCAGGAATTGTATTGATTTATTTATTGTGCCTATAGAATGTACATGTACATATGTGGTATAGTATCGCCACCTTCAATATTCCCTGATTGGACTGGATTACTACTGTTCTACCTTTGATCTGCAGTTGTACAGAATTGTTACTATTAATGGAAAACAGCGGTTCAAATTTTATACAAATATAAGGCAAGTACATTAAATTTTTATCTTTTTATTTATATAGATCTAGTTGTATACATATCAGGTATTGGTCCCAGTCCATCACCCCAGCTTTCCTACATGTAATTCTGGTGTTGGGAGAGCTTCATGTAAAAATCCCTTTCCTCACTTCTTGTCATTTATACTAGCTCAGTTTAGATAATTCACTCTCCTAAATTAACATTTCACTCTCCAGAATTTTTCCACAGGAGATTAGTGTACATTTTAAAATAATATAAAGGCCTGAGAGACATATCCAGAAGTGATCACTCTCCCTTCCAGTGCGATACTTGTATAAGTATATAACCAGTGATACTAAATGTATATCAAACGTGGGACATACTAAACTTCTAAGATTTATACATGTGGCCATGTTCAAGTTCAAGTTCGGTTGGTAATTTCCCCCTTTGAGAGAGGCACCTCCTTACAAGCACCTGTTTGTATTCAGGCATGAAGAGGATATAAAATGTATGTCCACCCTATCAATACAGCTCGCACATGTATGGTTCAGTTGTATGGTTGGTCTTTCATGTAATATAAGTACTGTAAAGTCCCCAGTTTAGACTCGATTGTTGTACCCAGAAAGTCTATTCTTCTCCTTGTTTCTTGACACTTGCAGGAAGGATGGATGTGTTGGACATTATGTATATTCTGTATTGAAATTCTACTGGATTTGACCTTTAGATCTATTTCACCAGAGACTCTCAATGTAATTCTGACAATCATGAACATGGCATCTTTGAGTATTAATTGTCAGTGTACATTGTAACAATTGAGCGTGTACATGTGTACGAAAGTTATTATATTTTCATGGAATTTTGTAACTTGGCACTGATTTGCCCCTTGTTGATCATGTTGATGGGGAGTTTAAATGAATTACAATATTCTGTGAGAAATAGTATTGATGGAAAATGAATGTAACTGGCATCATGTGTCAAAAAGCTATCAAATATTCCCAATTTGGTCCATGAATCACAAGGAAGTGAATTCAATATGTTATCATTATTTCTGATTCAGATTGAAACAGAAAGTGCAATTTGGATTACTCATGATGTTTGTTACCACACAATTTTGTGCTATGGAAAAAAGACAATTATTGTAACTTCCATCCAACCACGTTCACTGTTAACCCTTTCACCGATTAAACCCGGTGTACGGGGATAACGAGAGTGCCACCCGTACGACCATCCCCGGTTGATCGGGTTAGCTTTAAACCTGTTGGCCATCACGATGGGTACAGCACTTTTATTTTTTTGCATTCGTTTTAACGGAAACCTATCAAACACTGTATACTTCTGGAAAGCCGAAACCCTGATCAATTTGATTCTCGAAATTGTTTGCTTGTTTGAAAAATAAATAAAACAAATTTAGATGTTGAACGAAAAAAATCGGAATGAAAAATGCATTTTTCCCCACATACCGTGTGACGGGCATCTCGGCAGCGAGCCGCAAAAATGGAAAAATCATCGAAAACCTCATCCTAACTCCTGTATTTTTTATGTTACATGACTGGTAAAGCGTGGTGAATATTCCCCAGACGACTGAAACTGCCAACGACGACCGGCAAAGTTTATTTCCATATTTTTACGAGTCTTGATCCGCAAAGTTTGTCGAACACATTTCAAAATGTCGGCAGCAAGCTGCGTTATTGAGCCGACGAGCCAATCGGTATGCGTAATTTTGCCCACATGACCTCTAGCAGCCAACAGATTTGAGACGAGCGTAGACAGTGGCTGGAAGGATGGAATGACATCATTTTATAATCCAATCGTATCCTCCGTTTTATTTTGCCATCCATTCAAGGTTATTTCCTGTCTAGAAAGGTGAAAGGTCGCTCTTTCCAACGAGAGGTCAAACATGAAAATTGGCCGAGTAAAACTCGAGAAAAACGCTGTCAAATGCGGTCGAAAAAAGACGATTTCTCCGTTGGATTTTGATGTTTTTGAGTCGAGAAAGCCGGGGAAAGCGCATTCTCTCGCAGTAAAACCTAATTTTGTATGCTATTTTATTTATTTTGCTATAAAACTAGAGCAAATAACACTGGAGTGTGTCTTGTGGAGACAGGTTTCTTATGTTTTTCTGCAAATCTCGGACGCAAACGCAATTTCTAGCATTCCAAAGACAACATATACAAATTTTAACAGTTCTCAGGGAATTGATCGTCAGCAGGTCACTTTTGTCAGGGGAAATAATCGGTGAAAGGGTTAAACTACAAGTTTGAACATGCTGCAGGCTTTTAGCTAGAAATTTATCTCCCAATTCCATATTTTTGCAGAGTATTTCTGATAGCTGGGAATCACATCATTACATCTCATTTTGTTATATTTCAGAAATTTAGGGAATAAACCCATTTTGAAATATTAACGGGGAGTATCAAAGACCCTGAGACTCAAGGCTAAAAACCTGACATGATATTGTCTAATAATGTAATGAACTTGATTCTCCATGTAATGACGTTCAGTTATATTGTAATTTATGGAGTAATTTGGCCTGGCTGACTTCTGAGGGCTGTAGTTTAGTCTGTTTTCGTATATATTAACCCCAACCGTACAACAAAATTGTTGTATAGTTTAACTGACATCAACTGATATTATCCCCAATTATGTCGCTGATGGCTCTGCCGCTGCTCTTGAACCAGGTACATGTATAAGGGTATAGGCTGTGCACAGTAGTTTTCTGTGTTGAATGTGCCTGTATGATGTGAACAATATCCCTGACACATACAAGCAGATGAGTCAGTGGGCTTGGTATGTGACAAACTATCTATTAAATTCACAGAAAATACATGAACCGCTTTTACTGCACTGGTGGTGCCTCAGCGGCAATCCGTCAAAAATTCCCATTCAGGTTGACATGACTGAAGAGCTTAAAAACTGCTTTAACAGGGCATGCTTGAGAGATTACGAGATAAGACTTGAAATATTGGATAATAGTTTATTACACAAAAGTTTGCCCCTAGGCACACGGATAAGGCCAAATAAAAAAATATTTTTGTTTTTTGTTTCTGGGTACATGTACATGACCATCCATAGATTTTACCATGGTAACCTTTTTCTACATTCAAGAAAAAAAAACCCGTCTTGGACAAAAAATGCAGAAATACGTGTACATGTACCGATAATAGAAGACCCTCAGATAGTTTAGTGTACACAAGGACTATTTGTTGAACATATGAAATAAATTAATTTTCCTCCATAAGATTATATTGGGAAAAAGTAAAATAAAAAAGCAGTACTTCAGTATTTTTTTTCACAAAAAACCCCCAGAATCACACATGTATCTTTTTTATTTGGCCTGAAGACACAAAGTGTGTGCAGTCAATCCAAAATTGCTGTCTATTCGTGTTACATGTACATCCAAAGGCCAAGGAAAAACAATGTACATGTTTGTATAAATATGGATTTAGATACATGTATTATGTGTACATGTACATTGTTTGAAGTCTGGGTACATGTACATGCAAGCCGAGTGAAAAAATACATTTACTTAGACCATAAATGGGCGATTCCATGTCACGTAAGTTACATTTTCATTCCCGATGGGGATGTATTTGTAACATTTGACACAATTAACAGCCATGACTACACCAATAACAAAACAAGTCACTTAAATTAAAGTATTTCTTATAATTTGAATGGGTTTTTGATTAATTTCAGTCAAATTAATTAGCATCTGGGCTTAATTAAAAAAGTGTCACGTAAGTTACTCAGAGAATTAGGGCAGTTTTGAGTCATTTGACGTATGTTAAAAATTCTCTGATTTGGTTGGAAGAATCTTAAAAGTTCTCACCTATAGCGATAGCTTGAACAATGAATTAGTAGGTATGAGTATAGTTGCCATCAGTCACTTTGCCATATTTTACCACAAGGGTTATAAAGATTGTTAACCAGTGTCACGTAAGTTACAAATGTGTGTCACGTAAGTTACATGGGATGGGTTTCTGGACTATTATGCAGGAAATACTTGCAGAAATGTTTATAAATTGAATAATACAATGTACTTATACAGGAATAACAATTTCTGAGATACTTAACTGTTCATTATTTTCTAATTATTTACCAAACTCATTACCATATTTTCAGTGAAAACATTGGAATTATTTATGGGGCTGGACCCTGTATTTAGTCTGCAAGGACAGTTTAGAATATCTTAATAGTATACTTTTAGTGGTAACAATGTTAGAAATACTTAACCCTTGCCCTGTCGACAACGTGTATACACGTTCCTCGACTGTCAAGTTCCCAGTGTCGACTCCGGATATATACGTTCCGAGAAACTGTCGGACGTTTGATCGTTTTTCGAACGATTTTGGAGCCACGTGTGGAAAAATCAAACCAGACACGGCTTACTCCAACTATAACGTATTATTTCATTTATTATTTCACGTGAGTTCGGTGTTTATTATTAAAAAAAGACACTTATTCATGTGAAGATCGCCTACAAATGTAAAACAGAGCGTCATTTATTCAGAAAAGTTTGTTGAAACGCGTAAAAACGCACCTTGTTTACAAGCTCCTTCAACGAAAACCCGGAAGGCAATCTCAACGTTAAAGATGTCAAATTGAAGGGCAACAACTCTGCTTTCATTCATCACAACCTTTCTCGTGTCAGGTGATAAAAAAGCGTCGATTTTATTGGGTAAAATGGTCATGTGTTTCGAATCCTTGCCATTCAACCTCAATAAACCCGCGAAAATGATAATCACATGACGTAACCCGACTTGCTGATTGGTCAAACTGTTCCAACTGCTCATTACCATAAAATATTCACGAGTTACGCATGCGCCCTGGCCGATTTCGACGGAGTGAGAATGGCGCTGGGTTTCGCTGAGGGAAGCCACACTTCGCGTAAACAAAAGGATTTTTACCGATTTACTTGGGAATATTCAATAAATATTCAATGATCGTTATGCTACGAGTAACCAGGAATACATACTGTGACATCTATAAGAATTTAGACGAGTTATTAAGTGGAGATGAAGCAAAACAGACCGTCCATTGGTAGTACTCTGAACGTGATAGAATTCTAACGTGAGTTTTACGGTACACAATTTTTCCGAATTACGATTCCTAAATATTTCTAAAGCTGTAAAATGACGAATATGTTCTGAATGTATGTTCAGGGTTTTAAAATGATGTATCGTGCATCAAATACTATCCATTATTTCAATTTATTTATCAATTCTCATGACCAGAGTCCAGACAGTCGACGTTTTTTGAGCCCATTTTGAACAGTTCAACTCTGCTTGACAGCATGGCACTCACACATCGACCAGCGTATAAGTGGCCGACAGGACTAGGGTTAATAGTTGGATTTGCTTTTGACAAAAAATTCTTCCTAGTTTACATTGTTTTGTTATATGTAACTTACGTGACAATTTTTGTAACTTGCGCGACATGTCACGTAAGTTACACAACTTCACTCGTCTAAATTTCTATTCAACTATTTGTTTTTTACCAAGTTAAGAGGTGGATGTTCCTAGTGGACATGAGGTAGTTTCATTGATGGAAGAGTTTTTACCCCTCGGGCAGATTCTGCCCGAGCGGTATTGTCGTTGCCTCCGTCGTCTGTCCGTCTGTCCGTCCGTCTGTCCGTCCGTCCGTCTGTCCATCATATCCTTGTAAACACATTATCTCAAAAAGTCCTTCACTTACAACAATAAAACTTCATACAGTTGTTTAATACAGCCAGTACCAGAAGCCTATTGAAAGTCGGTGCCATTGGATGTGTTTTTCAGGAGTTATGCCCCTTTATACATGTCTGGCTGTTTTTATCCTTGTAAACACATTATCTCAAAAAGTCCTTCACTCACAACAATGAAACTTCATACAGTTGTTTAATGCAGCTAGTACCAGAAGCCTATTCAAAGTCGGTGTAATCGGATGTGTTTTTCAGGAGTTATGCCCCTTTATACATGTCTGTTGGTCCATATCCTTGTAAACACATTATCTCAAAAAGTCCTTCACTCACAACAATGAAACTTCATACAGTTGTTTAATACAACCAGTACCAGAAGCCTATTGAAAGTCGGTGCCATTGGATGTGTTTTTCAGGAGTTATGCCCCTTTATACATGTCTGTCTGTTTTTATCCTTGTAAACACATTATCTCAAAAAGTCCTTCACTCACAACAATGAAACTTCATACAGTTGTTTAATACAGCCAGTACCAGAAGCCTATTGAAAGTCGGTGTAATCGGATGTGTTTTTCAGGAGTTCTGCCCCTTTATACATGTCTGTTGGTCCATATCCTTGTAAACACATTATCTCAAAAAGTCCTTCACTCACAACAATGAAACTTCATACAGTTGTTTAATACAGCCAGTACCAGAAGCCTATTGAAAGTCGGTGCCATGGGATGTGTTTTTCAGGAGTTCACACAAACCTGTGTGGATTGCTGTGAATAGACAGTAATCGTTCGACTACATCTACTATAGGTAATCACTGCTCTATTGCTATATTGTTTTGTCTGTCTACGATCTATATCATACAGGTAAAATTATGCCCACCCCAAATATGTGAGTTGTTGGCGTCAGAAACATTATTTCCACAATTGCTCTGGGCCCGGCCCGAGGGGTCCCGATGGCGACAGCCACATGTTTTATATCTATTGCCTATATTATCTCTTGACAAAATGACCCATGAAAATTTGTCACGTAAGTTACATTGCGATAATAGGATTGAATATTGAGTGAAAATGACATAGTCTTGCCAACTTCACAAATTTGGCAAGTTTGCATGTTAGAATACATGGTTATTAGTTACTAACATCAGATATAACCGAACTGAGATGAATACTTCAGATTTTACATCCTAATTTGAGGCCTACTACTAGAAAATCACATTTTATGGCTGTACGAGTTTGCTAGGTGATTCAATGGTATTTTTTTCTAGAATGTGGACCAGTCAGTGACAAAAACGTCATTTTGTCTTAGTTCAGGCACTGGTTGATACAAAAAATCAACAGATGTCCCAATCCTAGCAGTTTGAAATTTGAGCAACTTTCACTCTCTGTCGTGGAATCGCCCAAATATTGTCTTACTCCCGAAAGAATTAAATCTTAACTGTACAGGGCCTGTAATTAGTGATTGTGTTTGTCCATGGGCTTACAATGTACATCGATAATTACTGGTACACTTTAACACTCCTGATCACTTTCAACCCTTGGAAGTGGCTAAGCTACATGTATCTCTGAAGTGATAATCAAGACACCAGTGCTGTCAGGAATCCACTCACTGACATGCTGGGAAGCTTTGATAAGGAAACAGGTGAACACTTTAACACAGGAAAAGAAGAGCTTGTGTAGAGTGTTTATACTGTCACTAGGCTGACAAAGATGAGTTGTGAAGCTATTACCTCATTAACAGGTACATGTAAATGATTGGTATGATGAAGATGAGTATAAGCTGTTTCAAATCACCAGAGATGGTGCAATTATAGGAATGATTGTAGAATGTCTCGTTCTCTCTGTGAGGCATGCAGATCAAAGCAATACCATCTTGATACATGTACATGTATATATGTAGCTACAGGAAGTTGACGGAACTGAACGTATTCGGAACGATTTAAGACCTCCTGTGAGTACATAGTATTGGACAAACTACTTGTACATGTATGAGGTTAATAAAATTTGTTTAAAATAATATGTTTTAATTCAAAAGCATGTACATGTATGTATCAAATCAAACAGTTCTTTAATGATCTAATGAACTAAAATTATCACAAAAAATAAGGAATTAACTCCTGAATACGAGACAAGGAGTGGCACTTGAAGTTGGTACATGAATACAAATGTAGATATCAAGAGAAAAAATACATCTCTGATACTACCTGTACGAAACTGTCCGACATAAAATCTTGTGTGTTTCACGTAAGTTCCTCGAAAGAATCTCACATTTGAAACTGAGGTGAGAACTAGTGAGAAACTAGCCAGAAACTTATGTGAAATTTAACATGTAACAGTAAATGAGGCGGATTTGTTGAATCTTGCCTAAATCTTGTGAGACCTCTCATGAGATTCCAACATGGAGCCTGCTGGCTGTTTGCACAGAGATAGCCATGTGGAATAAGCAGAAGTTACATGTATATTCAATATATATGAGCAGGGTGGCCCCAATATCATCATTGTTCAGTGGGACTGTTCTGTCATGACTGTTCTGTAAGGAGTGTTCTCAACAGGACTTCTACACCTAATCATGACTAATCCTTCTTACTGGTCAGACTCATGGTTTTAATTTCCTTGGTTCCCACTGTATAGGTGTACATGAACACTTATGTGTCACCGTGCATACTGGTGTACTCATCTGTACACGTCTTGTTGTTGTTTATTACATGTGCTGATCCAATGTACACCTCCAAATTGTGAAATATTTGGACGAAGATCAGACCCGCTGTACATCTGTACAAACCCCCTGTAGCAGGGATATGTACATCTGTACAGGGGGTCTGCGGCTCTATTCTTCTTCATGAAAACACTTACTTAATCTGTCTTCCCCCTTCACAAAACTAAGTACATGTACATGTAGGCAGGGCTCGCTTTAGAGCATGAGAGATGACCTGCAAAAAAAAACCCCTTCCAAAAAATTTGCAGGTCAAATCCAAGATGACCTGCAATTGCAAAATTTGACCTGCATTTTTTTAATAAGATTTTCGAAATTCTTTCATTTTCACCTTCCTTGAGTTTGTTGAGAGACTGGCCAATTATTGTTCGAGCCGCGGGATTTTCTCCTTTTTGTCTGTAGAAACGATCACGTTCAAGTGTTTCCGCCCGTTTATGTGGTTCTGCCTTCGAATGTGTGATCACGCAATCTTATTTGATTGTACGAGTGCCGCTAATCCAAGCTTGTTGAAAATTTCTCACCGTTTGAATTTGCCGTTCGTACTTCGAACACAGCGAGCAGTTCATTTCTGTCACAATATCATGTCCGTTTTTTTTTCTCCTTTTTCGTAATGTTGAGCCAGTCGTTAAACCCCCACGATCGTACAGTTGATACTTTTGCCATCACACAATTTATTTCATTATTTGGCAGCCCGGCAAATTAATCTGTCAGTTCATTTTGGCCAGTCTCTCAGCAACAAACGAACGGAAATAGGATTCCTAGAACAGCGGCGCACGCATGCGTAAGGACAGTAAAGGGAGACAACAGTTCTCTATTTCCAAGTAATGCGCGAGTAGACTCCCCTGAACATATTTACTTTTGCCATCGATCTGAACTCGACCACGACGATGTATTTTGTGTTGAAAAAGATGAAAAGTTTTCTACCTTTTGGACATGCCGTCGACGAAAATGATCTCCAGAATATCCACTGAACAGAAGATAATAACAATTTCTGCCACAGAAATTATGACCTGCAATTTTTTTTTTTTTTTTTTTTTGCAGGCGAATTTTCACATGGCCTGCAACACCTCAAATTTGGCCTGCAAATTGCAATTTGCAGGCCGCCAATTCGAGCCCTGGTAGGCCAATGTGCAATGATACCCCCCTCTCCCCCCACACACACACAAATTGGATAAATTTTTTTGGAGCTGGGTGATTAGATTTTAGAGCTTGCGAATTTAATGGAAATGCTGTAATTTCTTTCTTCCATCTTTTTCTTATCCAGATTGTTGAGGATTGATTAACAGCAGTGAGGATTGTGGGATATTAGCAGGGACATATATCGAGAAGTAGTAGAGGCTGAGCAGGGACATATATCGAGGAGAAGTAGTAGAGGCTGAGCAGGGACATATATCGAGGAAAAGTAGTAGAGGCTGAGCCCTGTTGTTGATGATGGGGATCACAATATTACTCGTGGCCTGTGTACTGGCTGGCTCTCGGGCTCAAAGTAAGAAAACTGCATGCAAAACCATAAATTTTGCTCATTATATTCACTGTACAATTACATACATGTAGTTCAAACAAGCATGACCACTCACTGCCCATTGGCCTGTTCACAGTTACACCGTATTCATGCTCAAGCATCCATGTATTCATTACACGACGTTTGGGTCAGTTACATTGTAACACGGTCAACCATTCAACTGACACAATCACAGTTTCCACAGATATCTTCTCTTTCTACTACATGTAGTGCAAGCTTTTGTAATATTTACGATTTATCCAACCAATTACTGCTAAGTACAAGATTAGCCAGGGCTAACCTTCCCCAGGGCTCTTTATAGGTGCGGAGATTTAACAGTGTATATAGGTGAGATGAAATACAAATCCATGAGTTGAATATTCCATCGTTGTTAGATCAGAAATGATAACGCAAATAAAAGTGACTTGTATTAGCAGTAGACAAGAAATGACTACCATATTTTTTTACGTTGTTCATCTCGTTGTTAAGTAGATTTAATGATAACAAGCTCATTATGTTTGATACGTTGTAAAACATTTTTCTTTTCCCCCCTTGTCCTCATTTCTTCAGTGCCAGAAGGTATGTATGGTTATCTCCCCTGATAACTTATTTCACTATGGAGAGTTATCTCCCCCTGTTTTGCCCTGTTGTGATTGACTTGGACAGGTGGTTGGGGTTAGATTTCTAGTTAATATTGTTGTCGTAAATGAATTTTGCGAGCGCCAAGCTTACAAATGTGCTTTAGATATACATGTATGTTGTTGATGTTAGAAGATCCAGCATGGCCGCATGAGTTCCAGCCAACAAGTCCAGGATGAGTAATATTTTAACTCCATCTGCAGTTCTGACTTATATGTATGTTCCTTTCAGTTTGAGCATGTTGATATTGTGAACCATATCCATAATAGTAATCCATATCTTAATAGACAAGTCTACTTCTTCATTCACATTTCTGTTCAAAAGAATTTATAAATAGATACATGACCTCATTGACCTCAAATCTATTTGAATTTTGAAATGTCCTGTTTGAGAAGGTTATTGATTGAAGGTCATATGTATCTGGCCACCCCTACTGCCATATTAGGAGGATTGAAATACATACAACTACTGAGATTTACTTCACCCTGCGCACAGTCACTTGGTACATGTATGTTCTGATTGGCTTGTCTCTGAAATGTACACCTCAGATACATGTATGAATACTGTCGGTGCTCTTATCTGTCAAGGTTATCTGTATTGATATGTGAATGGAGAAGTTGACTTGTCTATGAAGATGCAGTATCCAGGGGTTGTTTTTCTGTGAGAATCAGAATTCCCGTTTAAATTTAACTTAAACTTCCCACATACATGTATTGAAATTACAGGAATCTATAAAATAATTATAACTGGATTCCTGTTAAACAGAATTGTTCGAACTTGTTTGATAATTGTAAATTCCGACGAAAAACAAGGCCTGGGTATCTATTAAAGAAGTATTGTTACTCCGAATAACGACAGAAAAGCCATATTTTGATCAATATTTCGACATATATTATGTCATCGTCAGGACTGATACGCATACATGTTCAACAACACATTATATACTACACAGGTGAGAAATGTAACCATTCAGGTCTCAGTAATTACAAAAGACATTGTAGTACAACAGTAGTCAGGTGAACACTTTTCATGGTAAATAACATAGTTCTTGGTAAGCATATGTGCAGATTGGTATTACAAAGATTGTATATACAACATAAGAACAAAGGTGAACAGATTCTGTTAATTGAATAGAGTGAGTTCTTTAGATGCTTTTAAACCAGCGTTTAATATCGGCCGTGTACGTCTTATAGCAAGGGCTTCTTTAAATAGTATTTCTGACCAGTGTTTGGCTTTGTCTATTACTTTACAATTGTTTGTGATTAGAGGTTTGAAATTGGAACTGTTTTTATTAGAGAATGAGTCAGGTAGTTGAAACATGCTGTGTATAGAGAAAACCTTCACATTTAACAATGTGATCAAAAACACTACCCACACCAGATGCATGCTCACGGAGTCGTTCGGTCAGGCATCGGTCCGTTTTTCCTATGTACTCAGCATTACAACCTGGGCATGTAAATTTGTATATAATCAAGCTTTTGTATTCGTCAGGAGTTTGATCTTTAACTGAGGTATAATAGCTAACTTGTCTAGTTTGCCATAAATATACAATCCTTGTTCACCAATGTTCCACTGTCAAAAGTCACCAACGTCATTCTTAACAGAATTTACAAAGACAAAGAAATAAATACCAAGCTGAGGAAACGAACCCTTAAGAAACTTATTTTGGATACATGCACTAAAACCCCGTTTTCCTGCAATGGACAATTGTATAAACAAATTGACGGTGTGTCTATGGGTTCATCTTTGGGCCCTGTGTTGGCAAACATCATCATGACAGAACTTGAAAAACAGCTTGTGGACGACCTTATTAAAAAGGACATTATCAAGTTCTACATTCGCTTTGTAGACGATACTCTCGTCTTGGCTAAACCAAGCAATTTTGATACTATATTGAAAACTTTCAACTCTTTCCATCCACAATTGAAGTTCACTAATGAAACATTTGAAAACTGTGCTTATGTACATTTCCTGGATATCCAGTTCAATGGAGAAGAAACCACAATCTATAGAAAGCCTACTAACACTGGACAATACATTCATTACGAAAGTTTTGCGCCATGGTCCCGAAAAGTTGCTTGGGTACGAGCCCTCGTGTCTAGAGCAACTAAACTCTGTAGTTCACCATCTGTATTACAATCTGAACTTTTGTGTGTCAAAAAAATTTCTTTTATGGAATGGATATACTAAAGGGCTTGCACAACGTCTGATTGAGAAATTTAAGTCTTGCCAAAAAAGAAACCCTCCACAGGCAACTTCAGACCGTCATTCAGACCGTAATGACGGTGATATTCCTAGGATTTGGCTGAGATTGCCATATTTAGGTAAATTTGGTGAACGTGTTGCGCGTAAATGCGTGTCAAAAATAAAAAAGCACCTCAAAAAGGATGTACGTTTTGTATATTTATGGCAAACTAGACAAGTTAGCTATTATACCTCAGTTAAAGATCAAACTCCTGACGAATACAAAAGCTTGATTATATACAAATTTACATGCCCAGGTTGTAATGCTGAGTACATAGGAAAAACGGACCGATGCCTGACCGAACGACTCCGTGAGCATGCATCTGGTGTGGGTAGTGTTTTTGATCACATTGTTAAATGTGAAGGTTTTCTCTATATACACAGCATGTTTCAACTACCTGACTCATTCTCTAATAAAAACAGTTCCAATTTCAAACCTCTAATCACAAACAATTGTAAAGTAATAGACAAAGCCAAACACTGGTCAGAAATACTATTTAAAGAAGCCCTTGCTATAAGACGTACACGGCCGATATTAAACGCTGGTTTAAAAGCATCTAAAGAACTCACTCTATTCAATTAACAGAATCTGTTCACCTTTGTTCTTGTGTTGTATATACAATCTTTGTAATACCAATCTGCACATATGCTTACCAAGAACTATGTTATTTACCATGAAAAGTGTTCACCTGACTACTGTTGTACTACAATGTCTTTTGTAATTACTGAGACCTGAATGGTTACATTTCTCACCTGTGTAGTATATAATGTGTTGTTGAACATGTATGCGTATCAGTCCTGACGATGACATAATATATGTCGAAATATTGATCAAAATATGGCTTTTCTGTCGTTATTCGGAGTAACAATACTTCTTTACTATGTAAAGCTACTCAGTGGATCATCTGGGTATCTATTAATATGCATGTGTTTGCAAATGTACAACAGAATCATGCTGATTTATGCCTGAAATTTTGAACATCTCATTTGAATTGAATTACTCAACTATTGTTCTTTCTAGAATGTACACATTGTTAGCAGAAGGTAATTAGGCCATTGACATTGTCACTTGATTGGTTGATTAGCTTGACCTTGATATTTAAAATACACATGCTAGATGCTATTGAATTGCAAACCAATTGTATACGAATATGAGGAAAATGAGTAAGTTTTACTCAAGAAAATGTGAATCCCTCATCTATTCTAATTATTTGCACTCAAAATATAGATGAGGGCTGGTCATGCCAAACAACCAATCAACTGTTGATGGCCTTCTTCATAGAAGGAACCAACAGACAGCAAGCCCGATAACAGACTGCTATAAAATATTATATACAGAGCAACATCTAAAAAATACAATTGTGCCTTATTATAAGGAGTGTGGATCATATTATACCTGGAATTATTCTTACAGTTAGGATGGCTCTTAAGATTTGTTTACTATATTATCAATCAAATTTACATATAAATATACTCCCTTTCAGCAGAAAATTAAAACAGTATAAGAATCGGACTGCTCGATTTTCATCAATATAATTCACCCAGAAGCTTCATACTAGATGTACCATTCAGACTGATGCAAAAATTAGTCACGAGGCTGTATTTTTAGCAACTCACTAATATTTTGTTCTACATATAGGGTCTGTATAGATTGGAAATATTTTGAGAATAAATTCGCAATATCATTTGAGGTACATACATGCACAGCAACTTCTGTTTCAGCGATAATGCCATCGCTATGCATGACAGTGTGACTGAATCCAGCCAATTTTTACTAGATAGAACTTTGCTCTCTATATACATTGTATGTCATGTAGCTGATAACTTTAACATTATCTAATGTTATAATGTAGATTGTACATGTATGTTGTTATCATGTTTGGGTATGGGTTGGTTAGTGTTATTTCTGTTATTGTTCTATTTCATTTCCTCAATTAGTTTGATTAATCACAATCCTGGGTTTGGTACATGTAACCAGCAAGTTATATGGAACTCCTCAATTTACTCAGTTTTAGTAATATCCCTAAATTTTGTCAGCCCCCCACCCCCCCTCTAAGTTTGGCTCTCCCACTAAGTTTTGATCTGAAAATGAAAAGGTTAGAAATATTCCCAGAGCAGCCTGTTCAATATTTTCCTTGCCCTATTAGCTGAGTGGCTTTAATAAATGTAGTTATTACCTGTCAACAATTTCTTCACATACTGGAGTATTCTGATTGCAAAGGCATGGATCATTTCTCCTGTTTTTATTTGATTTTTGAGACAGTTATATGTACAGGTCTTCAAAATTATATCCTTAAAGGTGAACTGAAAAGCTGTCCAATGTTCTGTTAAAATGTCATAAAACAAGAACTTCTATAGTTGTTACAATTATGTGTGGTAAAAGTTCTGTGGGTTATTGTTTTATTTTGGGTATACGAGAAGTCAAAACTTATACCGAGAGCCAGAACTTTTAAAAACATCGTCGCTTGCCTCCCGTTGTTTTTGGGACGTCATGACGTTATAGTGGTCCTCATTCATTCATCCGACGTAGCATGACGTCACATTTGAATAAAACTTGAATGAACGTCATAACGTTCTACAAACCAAGAGAGACAAGCGATGCAAGTTTTCAAGAGAGATTGATAACAGAATAACTTAAATATTGTTATGGGTACAATTTTGCGAACTATATTTGCCCCAAAAACGTATAAAAGTTATGTCACATAAGACAAGATGTACATGTATATAAGCAACAATTTAGATAAAATTAAAAGCTTTGCAGTTCACCTTTAAATACATCAAATTGCCAGAGAAGAAGGCCAGATCTTCTGTCTGGCATGTCGCTGTTCATTGTGGAACTTGGTATAGGTCATTGATGCATCAATAAACTTCAAAGGAATGATCAAACCAGTTTTCCGGATTCGGTGGAAGTCATCTTTAATTTATGCAAATATTTATTGATATATATCTCTGATACCATTTAAGTGTTCTATACGAAATTTGATATACAGCATCAATGTATTAAGAGACTTGCAATGAATAAACACATCAGTTTCTCTGAGTCAGCCCTCCAAGTAAGTGGCGAACGCTCGTTCAGGTTACCAGGAGGTTACCGAGTTTGATTTTCCGGCGACCGTTTGTCCGTTCGCCATGTTAAGCTGTGATCGTCTGTGGCTAAAATTAAAATACTGTCTGTTGTCACACAGGCCAAATTGGCCTTTATTGTTTGCTTGTTATTTCTTCATAACTAACACTTCAATCTGAATTTTGTATCCTCGATTGACCGGTTTTTGTTGTTGTTGAAAGATCAAATCAAATAAACAGGCTATTCATCGTACACGCAGTTATACAAGTTACTGTCGCCCCGAAGGCATGGAAATTCCCCAGGTCGGAAACCCCGTTTCGTTTGATACTGCCGCAGCAAAGCCTGGTTCCCTACGATAAGTAGGTCAGCCGGGGTTTACTGAAACAAATCAGTCTGGGGACCGTTGCACGAACTGCGCGTAAGCCTAAGTCCGTGCGTAAGTCATACTTAGCGTGAGCGTAGCTACGCCGACCCGTGTCACAAAGCCTTTAAATTTACGCAAAGCCGTAAATTATTGCGTAACTTTAAGTCTGCTCGAGAGTATGCTTAGCGTGAGCGCAACTTCGCTTGCATGTAACCATGCCTGTAGTAGATAAATCTAATGACGTAGTTGTCAAATTTTATGTATCTTATAAAATGTACAATACTTTTGGAGTCGGAAAATGTGCGTTCTTTCACCTTTTCTCTCCCTAGCATACGATCTCTCAAAGACAATGTGCAGTATTTCGCACCTCCTTTCACAAAAGAGCGAATTCAAGAGTTACGATCCTTAGCCTCAAACGCAGACTGCTCTGACGTGTAATTATGGAGGTTAAATATTTACAACGTCCATTGTCGGCTATGATTATAGCACAATGGGCGAAACCTTGTATCCAATACTAATTAAACATAAATTCCAAGTGATATTTATTGCCGAGGTGAAAATCTGGAACTTACGCATTGCGTAAATGTTGATGTAAATACGTCTGCCTTGCGCCAGGTTCGTGAAACGCATGTAGAGCCGGGCGTAGTGTGAGCGCAACGCAGGTGTAAGTCCTTACGTCGATCGTAACTTATGCAAGTTTCGTGCAACGATCCCCAGGTGTGCAGTGTGCGCGCATCAACGTGCGTCGTACGTTGGCAGTTTTGACAGTTGGCATCTGCTGTGTTTGTTCAATATACTTTGTTAGAAATGTCATCGAAATCCAGAGAAACTGAGAAAATTTCTGAAATGGCAGTTTCATCTCTTCCTTTACGGTACGAAGTTCACAGTGAAGACAATATCACTAAGTTGAGTTGCAAAATTTGCAGTCGGCATTTTGCAGACATTCGTTCACAAGCAACACTTCGCGGAAATTCACTGGCTGAAATTATATTATACGTCGATTACGTTGATTATGTACATAAAAGCAAATGCGAGCAACGTTGCCAGACACGTAAAATCTGGATCTCTTCACGCCTGGGCTAAAACCAATTTCACCGGCGAAGATGACAGTCAAAATGAAAGTAACAAAACAACAACAACAACAACCACCACTCAAACGCCGGCGGCGAGACAACTGTTTGAAAAAAATGCACGAACACAATATTGAAATCATATCAATACAGCATATTTAATGAAATGAAGGACAGTACTCAAGTTGTATGTAGTTTAATATATAGTTTTATTTCATCAGTACACAGGTAACTTCAGTTTTACTGTTTAATAACAAAGCTAAATTCATTCTTTGAGCCAAAGCAGTTCAAAATATAAATTACAACTCACTATTCACTGAATTTCATCAAAATTGTTTCTTATAATAATGTATTATCATTGCTGTCAATTATGTGTTCAAGTCAGCCAAAAATTGAGAAAACCGTACAACAGCGACACTCACAATCACATCCTCACAATCACATCAATTTTGTAAAAAGTGCCAAATTTGAGATATTTTGAATTTTTCATGACAGTCAGTATCCATTCAGATGCTTCTACTGAAAAACATAAACATTTTAGATGATATTTAATAATTAATTACATGTAAGAGCACAAAATTCATTTTGTACTAATTGAAATATCTATGAAGTACATGTGGACTAGCAAATAATACCTGCACCTGTACATACAAGCTATCAGTTATACATGTACTATTTACAATATCTATGAAGTACATGTGGACTAGCAAATAAAACCTGCACCTGTACATACAAGCTATCAGTTATACATGTACTAATTGAAATATCTATGAAGTACATGTGGACTAGCAAATAATACCTGCACCTGTACATACAAGCTATCAGTTTTACATGTACTAAAAGCAATATCTCGACTTCAGACTTTACAAAATTGAATGATTTAACATGATGGAAGTGTCATACAAGAATATCACTTCTGAGTTAACACAGCCTAGCGAACATCATTTATCTCTTCGACAACAACCCAAAAGCACGCGCAGTAACCTGTTTTTCTGAGCCGGGTTACCACTTCTTGTTTTGTGGTAACCTGTTTACAGGTTACCACAAACCATCCTTAATTGGAGGGCTGTGAGTGGCAGGAAGGATGGGCGGCCATCTTTAATTTATGCGAAATCATTAATGACCTCTGTCTCTGATACCGTTCCAAGTGCTCGATGTAAAATTTGGTATACATGTACATACTTCCTGTATCAAGAGACTTACGATGAATGACAGATCTGGTTTCTCTGGTTTGGCGGAAATCTTTGAGGCCATCTTTAATTGATGCAAAATCTTTAATGATGTACATATCTTTGATACCATTTAAGCGTTCTATATGAAACTTGGTGTACAGCATCGATGTATCAAGAGACTTGCATGGATGAATAACCACAGTTCCTCTGAGTGACTGGAAGGATGGGCGTCCATCTTTAATTTATGCAAAATCATTAATGATCTCCATGTCCGATACCATTTGAATGCTCGATGCAAAATTTGATATACATCATCGATGCATCAAGAGACTTATGTAATGAATACCGGTTTCTCTGATTGGACGGAAACCTAGGGGCTATTTCTAATTGCAAAATTTTTGATTTGTCACTTGACTGCTTGGTGTTCCTGACATCTTGGTTCAAATTGAATACATTATGAATGGCTGGCGCTCAGAGCTGAGGAGTTTTCAGATGCGCAGCTTCGTATCAGCACCTCATTGAGAAGCTGTACATCATCAGTTCGGCAATGATAAACAAGATGAACATCATATGACACTAAGTTAGATATATAAGCTTACACGTCTACCAGGCTTACTGCTCCAACAGCTGCAGCTATCAATTTGTTTTTTTTTTATAAAGTAGTGAAATGATTGTAAAAGCTGAACACTAATATGATTGATTTCTATTAAAAGACTCGAAGAAAGTGTCTAGGCAAAATCTATTTTTGCTGAAGCGAACTACATTTTTCCAAGCAAATTTTTTTTTTTTTTTTTTTTTTTGGGGAGGTCATTTTCTGAATTGTGAGGGCTGCAATATATTTCAGACTTTAGCATCTTGTACATTCAGTTCTTTCATTTGGGTATCAATTAGGACTTCAATAGTTGTTGTTAAATTTGATGGAGTTATTGAATGCCGCGTGTTTTTGTTATGTTTCTCCCTCTGTTTTTCCAAATGGGGTAAAAGTTACCTTTTTTGCTTGATATTCTTTTTATATTTACATGTACTCATCTTATGTGTATTATGGTTATTTAACATTCCGTTTTTAGAGGTCAAAAACATGCAAGTTTGAAACACTTGATTCTGTAGTGTATTCCCAGATTAGGCTACCATTAAAAATGTTTGTTGAGTGTAACATAGTTGTTGGACAAAAAAAAGGAGGGAGGGGGGAACTAGGGGTGGTTATAGTTGTGCTGAAATCACAGCCATATAGTTTGTAATGTATTCGTCATGATTCACCCTACTTGCCTACCAATTGTAGAACGTGGTTGAATATTAACATCTACATTGTACCAAACATTGCAATACTGATCTTGCCAGTGTCCATTATCCAATGTTGAAGGTATTTCAAATGAACATTTCTGGTTTTGGCTCTCGCGAGATGATGCCGTGACTTGCATGTTGAATGTATAGGCAATGAATATTTCCAATCATGGTGAACGCATGACAGTCAAGGGGTCTTCAAATGGTTGGAGACTGCCCACATGTCCTACCATAGAACTGAGCCAGATAAAACATGTTTTGTAACATTTGTACATGTAATGATCATGAATGTGTTTATTCTCTCTCAGAAGCCAAGCCTCCACAGATAATAGGGAGTTTCCCTAAGGTGATGTACTTCTCCCATCACTCAGATGTCCAAACATTGGAATGTAAGGGGACAGGAATTCCTGATGTAAAGTAAGTCCTCTCACAGCAGCACTGTAAACATGAGCATGTTTCACAGTTCATACATGTATGCCTCATGAAAATTCAGGGGACAAAGTAATAGGGTGTCCACTTGTCCTGGAGAGATACATTTTGTAGGTGGCCAGCTGAAAGCAAAACTGTCTATTCTGACAGGTGAAGCCAGATAGGGTTGAACTCTCAATTTTGTCACCAATTGCTTATTTTCATCAACTGCTTGTTCTTCGACAAGGGCACTATTTTAATATCACCATGGCTGAGGGGTTCTCAGTGCTTTGCAGGGTTCATGTTAGACTTTGAAGCATAGAAAAAACCCCACCTTTATACAACGTACATCAACTGAAGCTAAATACCAATACCGTGACATGGATATGTTTTTTGAAAATATAGATAGTGGTACATGTATTTGTTGATTCTTAGCAGAATTTCTCTCCACAGATGCCTGAAGTGAAGTGTTGCTGTCTGAATATTTAGGAGAAATAGGGTACATGATTTACTGTGATATTATTGAGACAGACACAAGTTGTGGCAAAAAATACAATCTGCCATTTTAGGAACACAACAGAGCTCTTTGAATGCAAAATTCAACATGTACTACAAGTGTCCAGTCAGGATATAATTGGATCATTGGTTTTTTGTAGCTATGAATGGAGAAAGGATAAGGTAAAAATCGTCGATGGTCAAGACGACTTTGAGATTGCTGGTGGAAAGTTGACGCTGGCAAGGCCCCAGGTTCGAGATGAGGGCCATTACCAGTGTTTTGCTGAAAATCGTCATGGCAAAGCCATGTCCTCTGTAGCACACATTCTGAAAGCAGGTAAGTGAAAGGAACTGAAGCTATAACTGTTTAAAGTTCCCTTAGCACCAAGTTCTAATGTAGTTTTCTTTGCTGTCGGCCTATCAGACCCCACAATCAAATTTGAGAATGTCCCGGATGAGGATGCACAACTAGCATTTTCTCACATCAGATGACATTCTCATGGTGTGAAGATGCTATCCTTGAGGGCAAACACTATGCCCAGTAAGTACGAGATAGAAGGAACAAGCCTGAACAAATGATGGAAGTTAGGGGGACGTGCTCTTCATGTTGAGGATTTTACAAGAGCAGAGGAGTTCCAACAGCCTTCAGATTCTCTACAGATGTCCTGCCGGGGATTTGAAGAAATGAAGGGTCAAAGGTCGGTGGAAAAATCTTCAAAATCAGGAAATTATCATTGACATTTAGAGTATTCCCCGCCCCGCCCCACCCCATAACTATAGAATGAACAAGGTGATACATGGTGTTGTCTTAATGTACAGGGTGAGGCCAAAAAAAAAATATCCACCTGTAGGTTTGTTAATTTATTCATCTGAAGATACAATTTATTGTGTATATGAATATAACACAATGAAGGCTACTCCCTCTCTGTGCTATATCCACCCATTGTATGTATTATTTATGGAAATAAATATGTTTTTTGCCAGTGATACTCTTGCATAGAACATGCATTCTCTACATAATGTGGGAATGCATGAAAACAGACACAGGAATGAGACACTTCACTTGTTTAGTTTTCAGGTGTCTCTGTTGACCGTTAAGACTTTCTTTCTGAGAGCTGTTACTTGGCATCTGAAAAATATGCAACAGAAATATATGAATTAGATAAACAGTTAAGAGTCTTATTCCTGTTTCTTCATCAATTGCTGCATTCACTCATTTCTGCATTATGGAGAGAATGCACTTTCCGAGTGCCATTGATATATACACAGTATATGTATAGCGGATGGTTGGGTTCAGGTTCCTGTTGCTTTAATGCATTTTGCTGAGAAGCAACAGGAACTTGATTATGTGATGTCTAGCACTGTAATATCACTTGTCTTTATTGCACCATGTAAGCGTCCTGTCTGTGTCTTGTGCGCTGTCCACAAATTAATAGGGTGGATGGAGGGTGTCCGGTTCCATGCTGCTTCAAAGATTTTTTATTTGAAGTAGCAGGAACGCAACTTTGAAAGTGACGTTAAATTCTATTCACTCACCCAGTAAATGTATATTTTCTTCCATGAATAAAACGGACCATGGTTGAATTTTGTGGAGAGATGAATTACCCTTACATGTGTTATATTCAAATACACAATAAATTGTAACTTCATATGAATAAATGAACAATACCACAGGTGGACATTTTTTTTTTACTCGCCCTGTACATGTATGTTTGACCATTTGTCTAATGTGGGTGAATCTTTCTGACATGTGCTCTCTTTTCACATGAAATTCAGAGCTTCTAGGATATGGAACTGTGCCTATCGCTCAGCAAAGATTTGACGTGGGACAGCACGGTATACTCACATGTCGGAAGCAGCCTAAAAGTGTTCCTGTAGCGGCGTATGACTGGTATATCGACAAGAGTCAATTTGCGCCGTACAGCAAGCGAGTTGTTATTGACCAGCTAGGTATGTATATGTGTGGGTAACGCAGTTCTTGCTTCTGTATCTGTACACCCCCAACTAAGACATATATGTAATCCGGAAGGCAATATGTTTTCACTCTGTCCTTCCATGTGTCAGTCGGTCTCACGCAACAGGTGGATTTTAGGCATCCAAGTATCAATATGCCACCATTCATGGTAATAATATAGTAGTGAAAATGGCCTAGTACTTCCTATGTGAAAATATTCAAAATTGAGCCGTTAAAAAGAATATGAAAAATATGATGTGGATTGCAGTCTAAAGTGGAGAGACTATTTCCCACTCTTCTCTATACAGCTGGTCACATATTGCACAGACCGTATACATGTAACCTCATGATCTGACCGCATTGATCTTTGACATCACAGACGGTCACATGTTACACAGATTGTATGACCGTACGGTCAGTCTGACAACATTGAGCTTAGACATCACAGACGGTCACATGTTACACAGACCTTATGACCTTACAGTCAGTCTGACAACATTGAGCTTAGACATCACAGACGGTCACATGTTACACAGACCTTATGACCTTACAGTCAGTCTGACAAAATTGAGCTTAGACATCAGACGGTCACATGTTACACAGACTGTATGACCTTAGTCAGTCTGACAACATTGAGCTTAGACATCACAGACGGTCACATGTTACACAGACCTTATGACCTTACAGTCAGTCTGACAACATTGAGCTTAGACATCACTGATGGTCACATGTTACACAGACCTTATGACCTTACAGTCAGTCTGACAACATTGAGCTTAGACATCAGACGGTCACATGTTACACAGACTGTATGACCTTAGTCAGTCTGACAACATTGAGCTTAGACATCACGGACGGTCACATGTTACACAGACCTTATGACCTTACAATCAGTCTGACAACATTGAGCTTAGACATCACTGATGGTCACATGTTACACAGAGCTTATGACCTTACAGTCAGTCTGACAACATTGAGCTTAGACATCACTGACGGTCACATGTTACACAGACCTTATGACCTTACCGTCAGTCTGACAACATTGAGCTTAGACATCACTGACGGTCACATGTTACACAGACGTATGACCTTACAGTCAGTCTGGCAACATTGAGCTTAGACATCAGAGATGGTCACTTGTTACACAGACCATATGGCCTTGCAGTCAGTCTAACAACATTGAGCTTAGACATCACTGACGGTCACATGTTACACAGACCGTATGACCCTAGTCTGACAACATTGTGCGACGGTCACATGTTATACAGCATTAAGCTTGGACATCACAGACAGTCACATGAGACAGACTGCATGACCGTACAGTCCGTCTGACAGCATTAAGCTTGGACATCACAGACGGTCACTTGTTACACAGACCATATGGCCTTGCAGTCAGTCTGACAACATTGAGCTTAGACATCACAGATGGTCACTTGTTACACAGACCATATGGCCTTGCAGTCAGTCTGACAACATTGAGCTTAGACATCAGAGATGGTCACTTGTTACACAGACCATATGGCCTTGCAGTCAGTCTGACAACATTGAGCTTAGACATCACAGACGGTCACTTGTTACACAGACCATATGGCCTTGCAGTCAGTCTGACAACATTGAGCTTAGACATCACGGACGGTCACATGTTACACAGACCGTATGACCTTAGTCAGTCTGACAACATTGCGCTTAGACATCACAGATGGTCACTTGTTACACGGACCATATGGCCTTGTAGTCAGTCTAACAACATTGAGCTTAGACATCACTGACGGTCACATGTTACACAGACCGTATGACCCTAGTCTGACAACATTGTGCGACGGTCACATGTTATACAGCATTAAGCTTGGACATCACAGACAGTCACATGAGACACAGACTGCATGACCTTACAGTCCGTCTGACAGCATTAAGCTTGGACATCAGACGGTCACATGTTACACAGACCATATGACCTTGCAGTCAGTCTGACAACATTGAGCTTAGACATCACAGATGGTCACTTGTTACATAGATCATATGACCTTACAGTCAGTCTGACAACATTGAGCTTAGACATCACAGACGGTCACTTGTTACATAGATCGTATGACCTTACAGTCAGTCTGACAACATTGCGCTCAGACATCACAAGGGGCAGACGGTCACATGTTCTACTAACCATGTCTTGATAATCTGACAGGTGTGTGCTCAGACATGAGAAGCTCCATCATTGATAATCAATGTTCCTGTATCTCTGACATAATTTTATATTCCCAGTTATTTTATGTTCTTCATAATTAGAATTACTGTGCTCACAAAACCCAGTCGACAACTCGCCAATGGCGGCTAAAAAATAACAAC